>UXSR01001022.1:0-12468 GCA_900604375.1 Mesocestoides corti | reverse complement strand
GACTTCATTTAACCGTGCGAGGAGTTTGGTAATTTGGTTGGCTACCAGTGTTTCTGTTCGACCATCGTAGCTTCAGTGTTGGAGTGCATGCTAATTTGATAAATTTAACTTTCTATTCTTTTTTAAGATCGCAGCCATGCTTCTGCTTCGTGTGCTTTCAGATAACACACCTATCAGTCGTGTACGTCGCTGCAACTGACCTACTGCTGGCCTGATCCACTTCTAGCGGCCAGCATCTCAAGTTCGCTTACCTCAAACACAAAACTGTCTAAATTTTCAATTGGGTTTATGTAGTCCCGTATACAAAGTGGACCAGGTTAAGATCTCTTGAAGGGTATATCAATGGCCACCTATATGTCACACTGTCAGAACTCTTTATACTATCCGATCTAAACCTAACACAACAGTTCATTGAAAATGAACCTCTCTTTGAAATTGATCCGCTCAATTCAAAGAAGAGGTTTTTGTTTGAACTACTTGCGTGATCATTTATTTTTCACCTTACCCGTCTTACTTCAAAATGTTCGTCGTGCTTTTAATTAGCTTTAATGAGCCTCCTGTCTGCTTCTTTTTTCTGTGGAGAGTGCACCAGATTATTCTGATGAGTGTGGCACGAATATTTTTGAGGTTTGCCTACCATTTTTCGCACAAATAACCGCTCCCACTAAATAACAAGGTGCTGTGACGAATCAAAGCCCATTATTCCTGATTAGTATTGCCTAAACTTCGGTAGAGTACTGAAGGAAAACATCGAAATGCAGTTTAATCCACATGATGACCCAGACTTCTTTAGAAATCGTCCCTGTTTTGAGATTCTGAGTGGCCTAAAGATGGGTGTCTGGCGCCATCCTTGTTGGACATGTACGTAGCAAGTATCAAATTGGAAATACAGATGTTAGGGAATCCAGAGTGTTACAGACTGCAAGTAAATTGCTCATCGGCTACTAAGCGATAAATAAGAGTGTTGTTGATATGAATTAGAAAATTTTGTTACTTAGGTCAATCGTAATGCAGATCCACATCGTGAGATCGGTCCCAGAAATGATCGACTAAATGAGACTCATAAGATCCACTGGTAACAAACTGCGGTGGTGATTATCCGTAAAATAGGATGATCGCTTGGCCGACCTTTGTAACAGATTAAAGATGAATATCTCAGCATGGTAGGGATGCAGAGCAGAAAGGGTTTTTACTAGCAACATTACAGCCACAATATGCCTTGCGACGCTGATTGACAAAGATTCCAAAGCAAAAGTGGGTTGCTCCTTTCTAAGCAACTGGAGATCGTCTACAAAAGCAATATTTTAGAGGACTTATTGGTAAGGACTTGAATGAAAATCCCAAGCAGAGTGGACAGTGAAGTTTAATTCCAATGATTTAGACGAAGCATAATAGGCGTGACTGGAGTTTTGTTTTTTGAATTTGTTCCATGACTGCCAATGGTTTTGATTTCAGTTCATGCAACAATAAAAACCTCAACCACACCGTATTTGTTTCAATTTTAAGGTTTTATTTTAGCCGACGGTTATAGTGTTCAGCCTAGAGACCAAACCGACACTCAGGATAAGTAATTTTACTTGAGATGGCCATTGTAAAATTAACTTTCCCTAATTCTGGTTTTATGCAAGCGGTTGATTATGCCATTGTTCATGGTCTGAGGCAACGGCGAAATGCAACATCGAAATTAGTCGTTTATTAATTTTTACCATAACGCACGTACCAGAGTTCTGTATTTCAACTGAGTTGCACATTCTGCCATGGTAAACTTCGAAAAGTTAAGCATTTCCGTTATTTGGTGCACACAGGGGTTTAGTCAACTTAGACCAACGACACGTTCACGAGAAAACAAAAGCCAGACACCGATAGTGGTGTCAGGGACGTTTTTATTCACACACAGGGTTTCTTTTCAATAAAACTACTTCGAATGTAACCTAACTTACATATTTGACTAACATATTAATAAAATTTGGACATATTAAGGCAGTATAGTTAAAGCTTGCAAATGTAAATTTCCTGAGGTTTAGTAAATATGGAGACGTGGATGTTTAGAGCATTAGCTCAGAGCCATAATCCAAAACGGAATGTCTGAAAAAGCAGCCCGCTCCGTAAGGGCAATAACCCGTCTGCCTGAAGTGGGCACAGCTCTCCGTCTTGTACTTGGGATGTCCGCTGGCGTTCCGAAGTTCATTTGGACCGTGGGCGAATTGGCAGAATAAGCCTGCCCTACAGAATCCCCATCTCTCAAAATGTGTACAAGGCTTTGTCTTGTAGCGGATATTTTTTGTAACTAGTCTCTGGAGGGCGGAAATCTCCCGAGGAGTGATACTGGTCTAAATACAAAAGTGACAGGGAATCAATGGTTGGCAACCGACCGAATTGGGAAACACGCTGACTGAAAACGACCCAAGTCAGTATTGACACTTCACTGTGTGTGTGGGGGGGGAGGGTAGAGGACATCAGAGCTCCCCTTCTCATGCCCATCTGTGGGCCATTGGGGCTGTGACCGGACCACATCGACATCACATGATGCAAGTAGGTCTTCTGAATAATGTCGGTCATTGTTAGCATGGGCGACTTGGTACAAAAGCGAGTTACCAATGGCTGGTTTGATTCGGCGCGAAAAGCAGCTTTGCCACTTTAGTGTGCTAATTAAAAGGACAAATCAGACCAAAGTATGAATTTTGTGCGCAGTGCATGAAGGTAAACAATCAATGTTGTCTGCAAACAAGATCACCACTTTGCGAAACACTAAGCACATGTCTACACCTAACCCATCGGCCAACATGGAGAACAGCTAGAAATTGAGGCCTACTTTGCCTTTCTATTCACGAAATTCTTCTAATCGTCATCATGACTTATCGAATACTTCGGAAAATGTGCTAAAAATCAAGGTGAAAAGTCAGAGGTGAGGACTTACAGCATACATAGAAAGGTGTCCTAGCAACCCGTTTGTAGGGTTTGACTGAAGCAGTTCTGCATCCCACAAATTGTGATAATAGGTGCTGTCGTTCCACCTGAGCCCAGGTTCTTGGTTGTCATTCCATGATCCCCGCTGAATAGAGCCAGTAGATGGACCTGAAGCAGCATAGAAGTTCGCCATTCGGGTTTGGGCTTCGGCTGCCTGAAAGTTGCCTGCGCGACCACGGATCCTTCTCGGCCCTCTATCAGACCATGATTGTGTTTGTAGCATCACACCGTCGACTAGAGGCTCACTGATGTCCCAATCCGTTTGTGAATTCACTTGAGGCATTTGATTAGAGGTTAAGGGTGGTATGTACCGCGGTGGTGAGGGTGAAGACTCGATGGTAAATCTTCGAACACTACCCCATATACTTGTTTGAGGGCTTCGAAACGATTGATCCGTCAGTGTACTTTCATGTGAAGTACGTTCCTGCGATAAAATACTGCTGCTGGGGGAAACGGGTTCATAAAGGCGGAATCCACGAAGATACTCGCTAAGCGTTTCATCATAGCAGTATGCAGAAGAGAAGCTCTCCATGACTGGTGCTGGAATAAACTGCGGTCAACAATTATTTATTTTCAGGGGTTTTTTGTCGCTGATGCAGCCATTGGTTAATCGTCGCATGGTTGTGCGTGCTCATTGGTTGTTTAACGACCTTCGTTCACACGTGAAAAGGCGCGTGAAAGCAACGTGGTGACCGCGCGTTGATCACGACTGATTACTACGTGCTGTGCCTGTTTTTGAAAGAATTCGCTTGATTTACGTGAATTAGTTGCAGGGATACCCTAGTTCAGAGTGATATATACGCCTGCAAATTGCGCGATAAAACTAAACTGGATTATTTCGATTTGAACAGTGCAAAACTAATTTCTCCTTGGGACAGTCTTCAAATCAAGCGAAAATTCAATCACTAATTGAGCTTCTTCCTTATCTTTGATTGATGTAACAAATTCAGAATGTTGGTTATTGTTCAGTGACAATTATGCCACATTGGGCTAATCAGCCGGTTGCCAAATGAATCCAGTCATACTTTTAAGATGACTTTAAAGGGATTTTATGTGTGGTACCCATTCGTCATCTACGCATTACCACCAAACATGTCACCGTTTTTATTTAAATCGGAGGCTTATTTCATAATTTGAACGCTTAAAATGAATAGCAGAATGTGTTTATAGTAAAGATATTCTGATAATTGGCACAAATAAATTGGCTTAGCTTCTTGTCAGCCCACATAGACAAAACCCTTTAAGTGTATTAACTGACTGAATGGCATAGTTGCATTGCAGATCAAAACTTGCACCCATGAATGTGCTCCTTAGTCACTTTATCCGTAACTTTGCTTTAGGTCAGTAGTGTAACTCGCCACATTTTTATGGAAATTAACTACTGTTTTTGCACTCATATTCGTCATAAGATGCCTGGAGCAAAAAGTTCGCGAGACAGTCAATTGCAGGGCATTGTATCGGAGTTGTCAATATAAGTGTATGCGTGATATTTTATTACCTAACACTGCGGCACATGACCATTCCAGCAAAAAGTGCTAACTTTACCGTTAATAAGAGTATATGCGCAATGATAGTAAACCCGAGCATCGATGTTGTAGCAACTACGTATATGTTAAGCTCATGTGTTAAATGGTCCCACAACCATCTCGGCAGTCAGCTACAAGTTACCATAACATTAGGCTCAGCATGCACCACCGTTTAATCTTCTCTTCGATTTTGCCTTTCAGGATAAAGTGACTAAGGGGCACGTTCATGGGTGAAAGTCTTGATCTGCAATGCAACTATGCCATTCAGTCAGTTAATACACTTAAATAACATTCCATTGTAACCTGTTACCTCACGTTCTGAAGCATTTTACCTTGAGTTTCTTGACACCGTTTACCAATAATTGTCACTCTTACATTGCGAAGAGAGAGCTTGGCATGGAACCTCTAAATGCCCAGACAGAAATGTAGAAATCCATCTTTCCTGGTCGGAACATGTTAATGTACATTGCCAATCCCGTTGCAAAGTAAGCATCGCTCGAGGGCTTCAACAGATAAAGGACATGATGTCTCAGTTGCTATTAGTTTCTGCACATTCTCTGTTCAAGAGAATCCTGATAACTCCAAGAACTGAGCGAAACCTAGGATAAGCAGCATAACTGAAACACAAAAGAAAAGTGCAGTATAATTGGGAGTTATGCTTCATTGCTAATCAAAAGTCAGTGTTTTGCAAGCAGAAAAAGTAGGCAGCGAAAACCATCGGCTGTTGATGTGAAGGATCGATTTAAGCTGGGTGTAGACAAAGGCAGTCCATTCCAACAGATTAAAAAATAAAATTCACAATTGCCAAAAATGGATGCTTTCTTGTAACTTAATTACAATAGGCAATTAGGGGACTTTTGAAAGCAGAGAGGTCAGCAAAATACAAGAATTTGCGAAAAAAGTACATCGTGTAAGTGTAACCATTAGTAATTATTTGGCAATAATACATATTTTTCGTGATTACCTTTATGAACAAGGCGTTTGGCATGCTTTCAGCAAATTGATGACCTGATATCTAGAACGCTGTGACATCTAAACCATGGCAGCCAATTGCCATGACGTCAAACACCTGCTAACAGCGCCAGCATATGGCCACAATCGCAGCATCACCGTTGCACTACTCTGCCGCCGGGTGACCTCTCACACAGTGGAGAGATGACTCACCACCAACACACCTTGTTTACTACAATTACCAAAACAGCGGCTTGTGCGCTGACATAAGTTCTTAGTATTTATGTGCAAACAGGACTCAAGATTTGGCATGACATTCAGTTAATATAGTGTGGTACACAGCTCAGAACGTGGGCTTTATCGAAAATAGGGAAAAACTAGTGCCACTGAAAAAATCAATAAGGTATTACAGGATTGTGATCAAAGCTGTACCACGGATGACTCATCGTTCCAAAATCAGGATTCTGCGTCTATCACTTTTTTAATATGTACGGTCTTCAAACAAGCACATTTCGCCGACGACGGTTTCTTGGAAATGCCATGAATCGCATTCCTCCTACGCACCTATTTTTTCGATTAAGCAAATGACAGCAATGTAAGGTCGCTTATTAGTTGCGAGTTGAATCAAGGAACTTCCAGACACTATTTAGTATGTTGAAAAGATTACATTGTGAATTTGTATGCAGGTTTAAGATGTCAAAAGGTCGGTTTCACATGCGGTCTGTGTTTAGCCTTAACACGAAAATCACTGGTAATGGTTAAGATCCCAATTTAAATTATCCTCCAACTGAAAGTAAAGCGTATATTTGGGATATTATTCTCCTGCTTATGGACCGGTGACATCAAGATATTCAAATGAAGAGATTTGGGCGAATCTTTGGACAGATCTTGCTCAAATTTTCCAATGTTTAAACTGCGTTTAAAGAAGTTGTGAAAGACGGTATTTACGCACTCATTGTGGGTTGCTGCCTTACTTCCCAATGTTAATTCTTGATTTTTTGGTGATTTCATCAATCTGAATTGTGATAGCTGCTCGCATTGTATACTCTTTTCACGTCATTAAAAGGTTCTGGGGGTGTAAGCAGCAATTGGCACGGGGACTTTCATTTCGCATTCCAGGCTCTCACGAGAATGAAAATGCGGCACGTTTCAAAAGACGAATTTAAGCACCCACTGATTACTGAAACTTTCGACATGCCACGTGATTTGTGCTGACAAGATCAGAGTTTTGATTAAAAAGCCTGGACACAACTAATAAGGGTTTGACCCCGATTTAGTTGCCATAGTAACTTAGAACATTCTAATATGATGAAATCCGGGTTAATTTCATCTTGGCTTCTCGCGACGGTGTAGCTGAAAAAAACCTCGGGTCCTCACAAAAAGTGTTCCCGCTATGGGTAAATTCCGCATCATTTAGAGGTGAAAATGTTAAATTATGTGGGTTTTATTTAAACAACTGAGTTTGTCCCGCCAGATGACTAGATTTGTAAATAATTTTGCCATTGAGGGTTCCTGAGGCCCGTCAGCCTGCCAGATGCGGCGGTGTGAAGGGAGGTCTCCTTTAGCACCCGCAATTCGAATAAGGCTATCTCAGTTTAAACATTTATTATCCATATACTTCCTAATTTGCATTTACTAGAATGCTTAAGTAGAGCCATTACAACACTTGATTTTACTCAGACGGTTAGCAACAAATAACATTAACTTAAATCACACTATTATGCTAAATAGGGTTGCAAAATTGTGCCGGTTTCCCGTTGCAAACTTTTTCGTTGACAAAAATAATTTCATCTTTCTCTGCAAAAATTTTATATGAGGACACAGATATATGGCACCGTGTTTACCACGATTTTTGGGTGGAATCACTCAATTTCATCTAGTCATTTTATTTGCGCGTCAAAAGGTGCTCGCGTGAGAAAAGTCATGAAAACCCGAACAATTGCGTCAGTGGTGGTGGGAGGGGGGAGGGAGCCACCGCGGACGCATGACGGTGGACCTCTTTAATTCGACCTCAACCTCGTAAGTCGTATTATTGGTTAAGAACGTGCTCCATCCTCATTTCTATACCACCACAGCACGAGAAGTTGAGGCGGTCGCTTCAATATCGATAGCGCTTCATTTCGAGAGTAGCTAGACCATCAAGTAAAAAACTGTGCTGTCGATCGTGCCTGAAGGAAATTGTCTACAGCAAAGCGTTGACAAGTATCTGAATTTATTCAGTACAGTGACTGTTACTGAAAGAGTTAAACAGAATTGGTCGTTTCTAAACCGTGGGGACAGCGACCCGATAGGTCAAGACAGTTTATGCCCATATGTTGTGGTCGCCTGATCACCAGATCACCTTTCTTGAATTACACGATTATTTCGGCCTCTGTCCCATTTGTGTGGTTTTGTGTAGACACCAGTGGTGCTTTTGCAAATCACCACCCAGCCTCTGTTCCCGCATCACTAGTGGCAAATTTGCGGTCAATGGGGTTTTTGAATTCATGTTCTGGTTACTAACTGATGATTACAAGTCATCTTAATTAAAGGTCACAAGTTTCTCAAATTTGCAGCCGCTATTTTATTCCTCAACAATCGGACTATCTTCCAAAATCGAAGCTAAATTCAATTACTTAACCTACCGATTTTATGCCTATCATGAGTTTTTAAAGGAAACCCGTGTGAGTTTTGATTTTAAGCCTATTTATTCGAAATACATAAAATAATGCTAAAAGCAATCACCAGAGACAGACATTTCACACAGTTCTGAAATAATTATACAAGGAAAATTGCGGGGCAGAAACTGGAAATAAGCTCACGAGGATCGCGGATACTACGAAGAGCCACAACCGATATTCCCGAAGAAGATCGTGAACTCTTCTAGACGTTGTTGGAGTGGCGATTACAAAGGTAAACGTTGTTTGGATATTTTCGAGTGAATGAGAAAAATTAAACTGTTTAGAGGTATGTTTTTTTAAATATTTGTCATAACACGTAAAACTTTGATTACTCTACACGTTTTCAGTAACCGTATGAATTTGTTGTAAAAACAAGTAACATCGGAACTAAAAGAAGAATCGGCAACACTACAATGACTTCCGCAGTCGCACCTCTCAGTCACGTTCCAAGCCAAAACGAGGTTACAGGTGGGAGGATAGTATCGTCATGGGAAATTTGGGATGGATTACTTATTAGCTAGTCAAACGGAATTTCTGTATAAACAGATGGTTGCACACTGAAATATCAAATGAGTGATAGACAGACAGGTTGTGGTTGTTAGTGGATATAGCACACTTACCATGCTATTGCAATCTGCCTGGCTGTTTTACTGTTCCGGTTAGCTAAGTTGGGGCTGTTTCCGAAATTGCCTTTCAATTGAGCGTGCCTCGTCTGTCACCAAAACTTATTTGTTGTTTTTATTTACACAGTATTAATTCACATTTAGTGCACCTCCAAGTGCACTTAATGTTTATAAATTATGAGTCTCCGAGCCCCATTTTGACACTCGAGTAACCGATCAAGTTTTGCTTATCTAAGCAAGATAATTAAGGATTTGAAGCAAGAATTATTTGTTATGCATGTGATGTAGAGTTGTATTTATAACTCCATGGTCATATGGATCCATTTAGTAGAAGGACCTTAGCATTTACGTATTGATCTTGATTGATCCTTCACTGTACTTCTGATTCTCACGATGAGTCACGATTTGCTCAGTTGTCAGGCTGGCTGCTCACCATGCCACCTTCATGACCTGCCCAATTTCAAATGCCTGATCTCACTCTGAAGAACTCAATCTACGGCTTCGTACCCAAATGTTTTCTTCCTCATTGTTCTGTAACGGTAACATGAATATAATCCACTGGATCTCCAACACTCTTCTTTCGAGCGGCTGGTGTGTTGTGTGCAGGCTAAGGATGAATAGGCCGATGTTTTCATCCATCCCAAGTTCCTCGTTTAACAGAGCACTTCTCGCATGTTACACATCGAATTCGTTGTCCCCATGCTTGTTGTGTACATTTACTGTCTAATATTTATGATTATAATACCTGATATTGACAGCACGTCCACGTTTCCGAACTTTCCAGAGCGCCTTTCATAATTCGAGGATTCGGCGTATTTCTTCAATCGTTCGACTCAAAGTTGCATGGAAAACTTTTGTTTGTAAATTTATTCACAGCTATTAACGACAACGAGTATGATTTAGACGATCATATTTTACTGGATGAGTTGTATATGGTATGTCGGCGTTGTAGCTGAACATTGCAAAGTTGCTTCTGTTAGAACTCGAACAACTACAACTGCAAAAGGCTAAAATTCAAGTACTTGGTGAAAGGCGGTTCGTCAAAGTTAATTTAAGTTCGGCGAAGTTACCAGATATTGAGATTAAGAAATTCAATAATGACCCAAGATTATATCACGTGTGTATGGAAAACTTCATACTGCAGTTAAGTGAGAAACGAACAACAACGCAGCTCCTCTAACATTTAAATGGCTATTGTAGCTAGCAGAAAACAACTTCAATGAGAAGAACATCACCCTGGCGATTTCTTTTTTACAAAATGTCACTACACAGAGAAACGCACAATTTTCCATTTTTATCACATGAAAGATAAGTCGATCCATTGTTCCTGATATAAAGATTTTTCGACTAGGCATGTTGCTTTTAATTGCTAGTCATAGAACAGTAGTCCTCTCTGCAGCGGTAGAGGGCTTTGCCATACCCCATTATATTCATGTGATGGTGATTGCGATCACAAACCAGAAATTGTGACTACTAACATGGCCAAATACCTTTTCTGATTCAGGTTGATTGTACAAGAACATTACCTAAATACGCTTCATCATCATGACTCGACGTCGAAAATTTTGAAATGGATATAAAAGGCTTAGAATCTGTTCCTGCTGGTGATACCGATTTCGGATCTAGAGGCATGAGGAGTTGATCAAAGCAACAGCGCCTGAAGAAGCGCAACAAACTGTGTTATGTCAAACTCATCCGTCGACTCAAATATAATCAATCCAGATATAACCTTGAACGGACCTGGTAGCAAGATTTATATGTCGGCATTCTAGAAACAATGTCACTAATCCCCTGCAACAAATCAGCTGATACACAAAGACGTAACAGCAGAAGACGGTTGTGGGGATAGCAGGTCAAGGGAACAAACTTCCTGAAAGTGACAACAACAAGAATTTACCTGGGCCATGACTGAATCTCAAGGGTTCCTAACGACAGAAAGCAACATAAACAGACATTAGTTGATAAACAAAACCTGCGCTAAGCAGCGCCTCAAGTATTTCGACAAACGCTTGTAATAACCAGGCCGAGGGGTGGTGTTTGTGGGCCTTTCTGGAACATGAGTTAACTTAAGAAATCACAAGTAGGAACCCAGACGACTGCTGGTCTAGCCATTACCCTCTCTTCTCTACCCAGATAATCTAAATTGGATAGGGCAATCATTATATGTGTTGAAAAGAGCAGATTCAGAATTTTTCGGTATTTCTAGATGCTGCTACATCAAAGATTTAGATATGGAAGGCAATCCGGATGTCAAAATGCAATATTTGGTAAACGGGAAGCGCTCAAAAAAGACAGAGAAATGTCAGTCTTGTTACAGTGCAAATTTCCGACAAAATTATTCTCACGTCCTGTTTTCAAACCATTCAACTAATACCCAGCACTACCGCACTCAAGCCCTCACCAGTCTCCAACTCCGCCCAACTAAGAGCACATCCAATTTGATTTCCACGTTTATTCCCCAACTTATCCTAGGAGGCTAAGTTAACGGAAGATCCTTCGTCTTTGCCTCGGCACTCAGTTTGTGACATTTCGGAAATGTAGACAATAACAGCATCTCAGCATGGCTGAAAGTGTACACCCTTACCATTGACGTGACCTTGTGATTAATGTTCGTCTAATTTCAGGAATACATACTGACGCTGAGGAAGATTCTGTCAGCTCTCGGTTCAAACAGCAGCAAGGCTGAACGTAAGTAGCAAAAGAACTAGGGCTGAGTCCCTACAGGACGGTTTCAGCAGGCGATGACCATCATCAGCACTTACCGTATGTAATATGTATTAAGATGCATACAAGTCTGCCAATTAGGGCTTACCAAGCCTTAAATATACGCTACCACTGCATGTTCTGTTTGTCAAATCTTGGTGGACTGCAAATAAAGCAGCAGAGCCCAGAACGACCCACTTTTGCCTATCAACGGATATAAATAGACACCTAGGTAATTTCGTTGAGTCAGTCCAGGGGCTAATGTCGTCACAGACAACTCCTGTCCTACAACTTACAACCAATCCTCACGACGAACACCCACATCCCGGTCAAATGGCCAAATTCTTTGCAGAGGAAACTGCGAGACGACCAGAAGGCAAACGTAAGACACGCGACAGAACGCCAGCCCAGGGTTCACATTCAACACAAGTGGGCAACTGCCCACCCGATTACCATTTATCACCATGATTTCATAAGCTAACAACATCAGACCGAGTGCCCGCCGAGAAATACAGCTCGCTAAGGACACTTTGTCGACAATGACAGCAAACCTTAACCCTGGCAAACGACATCCCCAACAATAGCCATCAGTGTGGGCAAATCCAACCTCCACCAAAAGTGACTTGTAGTAAAGACTTGTCATCTTAGCAATATGGCTCACACCAAGGGGAGGGCCACCGGGATCAGGAATGCTGCTTAGCCGATGGCTGTGTTTGCTGCATATCAAGTGTGCTCTCCCAGCGTATGCCGTTGCCGCTGCTGCTTTTAACAAAACCAATCTCACACAATTCATGCTTAAATAAGCAAATTAGGGTTTTGAGTATTTTGGCAAAGAACAAGGGACGCAGCGGATGACACTAACACAGATACGTGCAATGGATTCAGTTACGGGTAAAGTAACAGAGATGTTGCAAGTTTACAGCCTGTAAACAATAGAAAATGAGGAAACCAAGTCAGGCAGGAAAGTTTGATCGTCAACTTAATCTAAGAAGTGGATGCTCATCTTGTTTTCAATGTCCACACTTTCCACATGTGAAC
>UXSR01001021.1:0-12475 GCA_900604375.1 Mesocestoides corti | reverse complement strand
ATTTCAATTACTTGCTTACATTTTCAGTCTTCTTACTGTGTGCGGGGCTAACAAGCAACGTTAAAGGGGTAATCTACTCTAGCAGACTCTCGGAGTGCAGACACTCGTGCATCCTAGTTCTCAGTCGATCGATTCACACTCTTAAGTGAAGTGCTTCCACAGAAGCTGATTCTCATCTGACGACTGCGTGATGGCATGCGTGTGTTTTAATTCAATACTTGCAATTTGTACTACACAGTGGACTAGACTTACGTTAAAGAATTGCGTTCAAAGCATTTAAGTGTATGCAAGTGACATTTTTTTTATCCTTAATATCTGTTGGTTACCTTCGAACTAAAATGGATATAAACACATGGGTAGTATTACACTGATACATGTTTAAATGTATTCCGCTGACTTGGAAGATGCCATAGGCCCTTTCAATTTGCGCGTTTAGCCTTAGCATTGTAGGATTTGTGGCGAACATATACCTTTAGTGCAAATTTTGAAAAATAACTTCTGTCAATGCCATATTTCGCCAAGTCTGCAATGAAGCATGCCACCCATTTGTAAGGAAATTTATATTAATCCGCTTTGGCTGATTACTGACATCCGCAGGTGTTCGGATTGTCAGTAAGAAAAAGACAGGGAGACGAGACTGCAGGTCATTTGGTATGCATGTCACCAAATACAGAGCTCAAATTAGCCAAAACAACAGAATTTAATCACCACGGTGCTAATGGCTACACTCGAGCATAAGTCTTTTAACCAGTCTGAAGTGTAGTTATCACAGAGGCGTCGACCGTTTTCATTTCGCTACCCTGGGTTTTCTCGTTTTTGCTGAGGCTGGGTTGAATTCAATATCTAAAAGCACAGTGTTGCCGATTTGGTTATTTTTGCATTTAATTGTTGATTGGCTACTTCATTCGACGACACATATCTGCTTTATTCACATCTTACATGAAAACATTCGTTTAGTGGTGGTTGCTTAGACCTGTTGTCACTGCTCGTCAACTGCCTGTTATTTTAGCAAAACGGTTTCGCTTTTGTTTCCGCCTCTTCGTTTTCTACGACGATTATACCGGAGTCTCTTCAATGTCCTGCCTTTTAAATTTTGGCACAATGACACTAGTTTGGTAAGTTTAGTTTAGAAACCGCTGAAGCTTACAATCAAATAAGCAGACTAATGTGTGGGTTCACTACACAACCCAATCGGGCTCTCATTCTGCAAATTTGCCTGCAATCTCTGAAGAGGTTCTTGACACATTTTGACACGCAGGTGTCAAAGAATCTGTCAGGGTGAATCGACTTTGACCAAATGCCTGACACGAGTTGTTCCAAATTACCAATGCGCACGTTGCGATCTTCTTAAGTAAGCGCAGCATTGATCCGTGTCAAAACCGCTTTCAACTTTGATTTCTCATTTGTGCCACCGAAGAACATGTTCCGGGTTTGTGGTTTATTCGAATCACGAATTTTCATGTCACCATTTGGCGTCTAAATGGGATAAAGTAGCGTTAACTCAATGCCATTTAAGACATCATCCTCGACCAAGCAGACACAAACTCGCTAGCAGTTATGTTTGTCACATGGCCTATCTCTCTTAGTATTAAAATTCTTCAAGCTTTTAACAGTAGCACCAAAGCAGTTCTAGTGACTCAAGGAGATTTAGATTGTATGGTAAACAGCAAGGGTTCTTGTGGCATTAATTTTCAACATTCAAGGCGCAACTGCTTTGCAAGTACACTGCCTAATTTGGTAATCGCTGCTCAGGTGTTTCCTTCTTCTCCTCTAAGCTCATATTCTGCAATAACCAATTCAGTTGGCATGATTAATTTCAAAAGAATAACGCACAACGTCTTATCAAATGGCTGGTAAGTCTGTCAGCTTAGATTACTCTCTTTAACACTGCTTTCTAGTCCCGCAAACATTAAGGAGACTGAAAATGTAACTAGGTAGTCAGAATGCCCGTAGATGACAGTAGAACCAAAACGCACCTAATTATCCTTACGTAGACATCAGTTAAAACGTGTTGAAAGCAGTTTCTTTAGCACTATTAACAAATTTTCACTACACATGAACTTGACTGATTTTCGTCTCATTTCTGCATTTGTCCAGCTTTACATCTTATGTAATTGCAATGGATGACCACAAAATTATTATATCGAATGCTGAAACAACAACTGCGTGACGACCAAACACCCACCTGAATAGCAGAATTTGGTGACAAACCAGAATCCTATTCAGCAATGCAGCAGAATTAGTCTTCTTCAAAGGCACTTTCAAGTGGTGTTACTCACAAAACTACATTACACTGGTAATTTGGCATTGTCCACTTCCTATGAAGATGCCCTATATCTGACTAGTGGCATGGTAAGAGGCGGTGAAGCACGCGCTTGTATTTGGAAGTGTCAGCTGCATCAAAAAGAATCCCTTGACACTTAATTTGATTTCAATTTCTTGACTAAGACTGACAATGCTTCATGTACGAGCACACCTTTCAAAGCAGTAGTGACAGAGTTGTCGTATTTCATGCTTAGGATAAATGTCAATCTACCCGCATAATCGAACCCGTGGTTAATGTCAGTTGAGGCATTTACCAAAGCATGACTCAAGCGCTTGACAAGAATCAGCATCCCACAATCATTCCTCCACTAGCAGAAATTAATCGCATGTGTGCTTTCCAGTTTGCTTTGCACCAAGTTTTATTCATCTGCAGCCTCCTGCTCTTCGCACTCACCACTGCACCCAACTATTGTCGCAGTGCATTTGAAAATCAACGTTAATTGCATTTGCCCGGCAGTGTTGAGACTCAAGCTCACGTCGCAAACATGCTTTAAAATATGATTTTTTAGTTGAAATAGAAGCGAAAATTGGGTGTCTAGGTTAAATATGCACAAAGGAATAACACAGTATGTCGAATTTGTTCAACATAACTCGGCATTTGACCAAAAGCCATTTCGTAAAATTAACACAAAGGGAAATAATGCAGGCTGAGTGTCACTGCGTTAACGTGGTGATTATTTCTTCGCAAATGCCCATAACTGCATTTTTGTGAGCCCGCTTAACATTTTGAAAATCACATGTTTTTTTGTTCATATATTTGACACAAACCTGTGTTTCAGCAATGCTTGTCATATATTAAACGCCGTATTTCCAGAAAGACTGATTCAATACCGGGGGGGGGGGTACAAAAAGATGTGATTTGAGGCGAAAACAGGCTTCAGCGGTGTTATTCTCATTTTTAAATCGTCAACCATGCCTAGTATTCAATACAAGGTGCACATCTAAATGTATCTACAGAGACTCGGTCACATGGCGCATCACGGCTGAATGCACTCGTCCACACAGGCAAAATGACTTGTTTTGTAACGGCTGAGGTGCTTGTCTGAGCAGCGCAACCCACTTCACACCCACTTACTTGCACCGAGAAACTGTCGTTTGATGTGTACCCAAGGTCCTTCAACTAACGAAATGCCGTCGAATTGGCAAGATTATGTCTCGCAGTAATGTCATGAGTGAAACCGCATGGAACAGCACCTCGTGCTGGGTGCTCTCACTGCCTCGTCTTAACACTAAGCGCGTGTTGCCGTGAGCTCACTCTACGTATATGGAGCGGGCAGCTTAGAGTGCAGGTAAGAAAAATGGCTTGCTTAAAGTTACATGGACCAACAGAAAGAAGATGGGAATGCGAAATTCAGTGTGCATAAGCGGAAGTAGAAAGTGGAAAGTGTAAAATTTTACAAAGAATGATGTTCCAAAAGAAAGTTCATTGAATAGATTACTGGACATTCACTAATGAGATTTGTCAAAACTAATGTACAGGCAGGCCAGAGATGTTTGCGTTAACAGCATTTGGCGTCACCTATTGAGGGACTTAAAATGGCCATACACTTGGTGGGCTTAGGTTACATTTAACCGTTGTAGCGACGTGTAAGGGCGCGGAAATATTGGACCACGTTGGATCCAGCCAATTCTCTGTCTCCCTGCGTTCCAGTGGCTAGCGAGGAAGATATGGAGCCAACTAGAGACAGACACGTCTTAGAGGTAGGATATAATGAGCGGTGTAGCCTGCGTGGTGGACTCGGCCGTACGGCACGTGACGTACATTTCTGGCTGATGATTGGTCAATAAATCCTTATGTGCTAAACCAGTCCTCTACATGCTAGGGCTTTTGACTAAGTGTTCTACACCATGTAATCATAATCATATAATATTCATATAATCATCATTGTAAAAACCAGGGAATAACATGTCTGTTGATAGTTTAAAGACGCCTCCGAAGCACTAAGAGACGTTTCTCACGCCCGGCTGTCATCTTTCGAAGCGGCTTCCACGTAAATTCTCCGAGTTCAGAATCCTACAATAAAGAGACGATGTGAACCCGGACAGTGAACGTGTCAACTGTCAGTTGGAAGGTGCTTACGTCTGACTCTGATCCCGACAAAAATTCCAGTAATTCGCCATTGTGGCCTGTAAAGCCTGAACAAAAATAGACTCAACCGTGAGTTTCTTCTGCAATGTAATAATATTTTGGGAGATACAACTTGTTTTAATAATAAAGCAGCCATACAATTTACTCGGGTTATTGTTAAAATTATTCCAACCTGCGAAAAGTAGCCTTCCATTGAATGCAGCCAAGGAGAGGGGGCCACGGCAGGTTTGTTTCACTGCAGCAAGTTGTGTCCACTGGCTGGAGTTATGGTGCCGGGAAGTTAAGGGGAGACACTCGACGGTGGTATGCTCGCCATCATTTCCACCAGCAACGATGACGCAACAGCGGAAGTAGGCGACTGCTGGACTTTCGCGCCACTGCAGCATGGGGGCAAGCGTCCGCCACGACCAATCGTCATCATCTTCCGTACTCGGGGCGAGCAATTCCACGAAGTTCACTTTGCGACTGACTTGGCGTTGCCACCCACCAACCACGACGATGCCGACATCGGGCACGTTCACTGCCGCGGTGTTTGAACGCTACGTAATCATATTCGGCAGCTCTGTCCACCTTCAAACAATACAAAACTAGCGTTGATTTTGCAAAATCTGCTTTTTGTTGTGTGCTTTTTAAAATTGTTTCAAGATAGCGCTTTGCTCTCATGCTGCTGTTGTGCTGGACAGGAATACTGAAAAATTATTTCCAACTACATCCGCTTCACATGACTTGAAAATTTTTTAAATGCAGTGTAGGCATTAGGGTGTAATATAACACAAACTTGCCTGTTCTGAATAGGGTCATATTTCTCACACGTATCCTCATTTGACGCACCATATAAACTTCCAAACACGAAAAGATACTCGTCATTGGCAGCAGCACAATGGCAATACCGCGAAAAGAGCATTGGCGACACGCTGGAGATGCTACCACTAAAGGGGTTCACTCTGTCCACCCTGTTTGAAATAGAACCATTCAATTCGTACCCTCCAATGAAATAAATGCAGTCTGTGGAAGAAGGAATTTGGTCTTAATAAACGTACAATTTTCTTCTGCCACCAAATCTTCAAGTTAGAGAACTCACCATTGAAGAAGGTGACTAAGCAGTCACAACGAGATGGTACTTGAAAGTTAAGATTTACGTCAGTCTTTTCTCCGAGTATATCTTCAAATATTAAAGGTTTTAACGGATTCTGCGAAAGTTTATATGCAACAACGTAGTCCCGGAAGGCGTTCCTGTGAGAACGCAAGAAGATCAGCATATTTGCCGAGTGGGTGCGAAAACAGAAGATCCAAGTGCAAAAATATGCTCACCTCTGCGAAGCGGCAACTTGTGATGATCTCGGCGACGTCTCCTCGGACATCCAGGCACTAATAAGGTATCCGCTAAATAGTAAAAACTCACGAAAATAGATATCGTTTGACTGGCATTTTAGTTGTGTGGTAGCAATGACGATGCCGGGCGAGGAATATTAGGTTATCAGTTGATCGGTGACGATTAAGCTAACCACTAATATGACAGTACGCCGAAGTAAAAATTTATACAGATGGTAGTTATATAGTTGGGGAGTAATATTCATCTTTGACTACAATTTTTCATACAGCATAACAAAATGTCGAAAAATCCGTTGGCATTACTCGCATACCCGAATTCTTCTAAAAGACTTTTCATTAGATTTGATGAGCACAGATTAGCTACGATTTCCCAGGAAAATTTTCTGAGGTCGATTGACTGAATGAGGTCTTTGAAACAATCCACCAGATATTTCGCATCGCCCTCTTCTGCTGCGGCTGCACACCACATTACAATAACTCGCAGCTTCGAGTCTTCGGGCACGTCAGATAGGCGATCATCTTTAAGCATTAAAGCCAGAAATTCGGCATCAGTAGAGGTATTAAACGTTGAGCGACCGGTGAAATCGTCAAAGTTGTCAGCGATCACAGACACGCAGATGCTCATTAGGTCACTGTTCATTGTGGCGTTTGCAATAGACCAGAAGACTTCGACATTCTCCTTTGAAAGCCTGTAACATATTTGCCAGCTGAATAATTTTGTTGGAGGCAAATTCGAAAATGTGCTGCAAAACTTGTCAGAACGTTGAATTCAGAAAAAAATATGATTTTTATTAAATTTCAGAACTCTATCCTATATGAAAAACACAGTTTAGAAGCATTTACGACAAACCCACTCGTGTGCTCAAGTACCTGGGTTCGAGAAACTCAATGCATCCAGACGTGAGTGTTGAGCAGCCCAGAGTTGTCGATAGCAAGAAGAGGCTGGCCACATTGCTCATGGTGAGTTGCACGCGTCCAGTGTAGGCGAATGTCACGGCTGCTTCCACAATACTGCAACACATTGTCGTGCAATCAACTGTATCGGAACTTACTCTGTTTTGAATCGCCTCCATTCCATGCATGCTCGATTCGCAACCGTTACAGTGTCCGCGATGTGCGGGAATCGCATAGCCAGCAGAAGACGGTTAGCTGGCACCTTGCGTCCGTCTTTCGTCTACGTTGTCAGTGGCACTCAACCTAGCCAACTTACGATTATGTGAAAGTCGATCAGTTTCCGTCGATGTCTTAGCTTCATTTAAAGGTCGAATGGCATGGGGCTGTTGGGCTGCTCCGTGAACGTCCATTGTTGCGCTAGCGCCATTTTACATCTAAATGTGCCGCAGATAACTAGCCAAAAGTACTACACAATTATGTAAGATTGCCTCCCGTGATAACGTGCTGCCAAACAACGCGTAATCGGTACTGCGTGCGTAAATGATCGCAAGGCAGTCTGCGATGGTGCTTTTAACGCCTACCTGAATCAGTTTTATCCAGTTGGATTCGCAATGCGTTTAAGCGTGCGCACGCTCACATCGAATGGGATTAAGCGTTGTTAACGCACACTGCGTATGTCACTACAAATCGATAGGCTGCGATTTCTTCGTGATCGTGTGATACTCATTGGAGTCATCTATTTGCACTGCAAGAGTGTAGAAATTGCTTTAGTATCCGGGAAAATGCCTGATGAACATGACTTCCAGATACCCAATTGACTACTTGCGTTGTTTGCAAAGGCCGTTAGGTTATGTGTGCGCTAAAGTGGGCAGTACAAAGCATCGAACAAGTGATAACCCCTCTAAGCTCAGAACGCGCCTTATGTCTATGTATTGTCCAAATCTGATGGGCTGATCGTTGACCAAGCACACTGAAGAGCAGTGAACGACACCTGAAGTTGCATATTGGAAACAGCTGGCACTCGTCAACTTCTTGGGATGCACTTAACACATGCTAATCTCGACTTCGCTCTTATTCATGCAGTGATGTCTGATTAGCACAGTTGAGGCATTACTGCTGATTTGACACTCGTTTGCATGCACGCACGAGGACGCAGGGTTAGAAGATTTAAAAATGAAGTGGAGATAACAGGAGAGCCCTCTGGACGTTGTTCTGTTGGCCAATAGATTGCAGTTTCATTCGTTAGCTTAGACTCCTTTTTGGATACGTAGTTCAGTAAGTTATCTTAACTGGAATCATTCAACGCATCAACCGCTATTGCCATTTTTCAACACAACTTGATGTCACTATTCCCAGCAATAATATTCTCGTGCACTCAGGACTAGCCAATGTTCTTTTTTCATTTTACTGTTTCTTCACCTTAATGGCCACAAAATCTACTCCCACACCGACACCTCGTTTTCGCACTAATCCACCCCGTGAAGGCCGCAGTGGTCATTCAGGATCTGCTCATTTTGACAGGATTAACGTCATTGGTTGAGACAGTAAATATTATGGTAGGAAGACTAACCTTGTGTTAAGCAAAAGATTTTCGGATCGGATTTCCGCCTCTGTGGTTTAAGTCGCTAGCAAACCTCACAATTATCGCTGCAGGTGGGCCGGTTAACAAAAAAATGAAAGAACGTGAAGAGAAGCTGGCAGGGAAGATGGTAGGTTGACAGAGTTCTCGCTCCACTAAAACTGTTTTGATTTAGTATGCCGTCAGTGGCTATCAAACCTGACAATATCATGGAGTTTGTGTATGCAGACCTGTCCTGGATTAATCTCGTGTCATAGGATCAGAGGTGGATCAGACGTCTGCTGTGAAATATTGGTCCAGCACAGATGCTAAGGTACTCAGGTACTATTCTCGCCAAGTTTCCATACTAACAATTTTGTAAAAAGCAGTCAAATTGTTTCACTTTGTTTACAGGGAAAGCCATTTCTGTTCAACATGCAGTACCAGTGCCTAGTCACTGTTAGTAGGAGAATTTGACGACTTTCTGGACCATTCAGCAGTGATCACTTGTAAATTTGCAGAGATGTTACTTCAAGCGATTGAGAAGAGTCTAATTCTAGTCTTCTTTCTTAAATTTCGGCCTTTAAGAACCAAGGTATGAAGCACTCAGGATGCGGCTGCACCATCTTCTCAAGCGTCTGCGATGGAAGCAAGCTAGATTTGGTATGTTCGGCAACTTGCTGCACTAAATTGAGTATGTGATCACTGCGGATCTCAGACTGATCTATTTTAGTGAGGTATTCAATGTGAATCTTAGCAATAAGCATAAGGAGTTTTTTTTTAAGAAAATGGTACAGCCACTTTCTGAGTACTTCAAAGCGTAGAGATTGGAGTCTGCAATTTACGAAAGGAAATAGGGGTTGGTTTCTTGCCAATCACCTGAACTAACACCTCTGACATTCCAAAATGATCACCGCTGAATAGTCCAGAAAGTCACCAAACTACCTTACTAACAGTGAGCAGACACTGGTAAAGTTACTGAACAGAAGTAGCCTTATCTGTAAGTCCTGGTAGGTCACGTTTCTCGCATGTCCAACACTTTGCACTGTGTGTGACAAAGCGCAAGGCCTCACAGTGCCAACAAGCAAAAGTAAATGTGCGCTCAGTTCTACTCATTTGATTTATGCTGGGTTGTCTCTTGTTTGATTTCAGCTGTCAAAATGCACTGAATTGTGCTTGGTACAACCGACCACACTGAATTGAACAGAGTTGGTGAGTTACCTGGTGTGGACTCTGCCAAGTGTCACGGAGGCCATCTGCTAGAGAAGGCGATGGAGCCACATCCTGGTGTCTGCATACCTTTGAAGCATGAAGCCTCGAATTAAGGACACGAGATTGAGATTGGTATTGAATAAGATCCTTGAATTGGCGTTTCTTGTCAAAACCACCAGGCACATATCTGCTATCTTTATTTAAATGTGCTTAGACCGATACATGCTTTAGTAGAATCGGGGTGTGTCCACCGCCTGTATCTAAGCGCAGTTGCAAGCCGCCTTCTGCCACGCTCACCACACCGCACACACACATACACACCCTGGTCTCCATTCCTGTGCAAGTTCTTTTTGAGAAAACGGGAGCGTCTCCATTGTTCCGTCGATAAGCCTTACTCGGCATGATTCTTGTGCTTGGAGTTATAGCAATTAAAACCGATGCTATTAAGTCTTGTGAAACATTTAACACTATTCAGAGCTGGCTCGCTCAGGTGACAATAAATCGCAATATGCACTCTTCGTTTCCATTAATTTGTAACCCTGTTTAGCAAATGTGACCAGAGAAGGAACCATCTTCGGTAAGTTTTCAACAATTTGACTCGTGTTTCTTGCCATTTTCACACATGTTAGGACACCATTTTATAATACGATTAAAACTAAACCAATGGAAATCGGGGCTGTGAAGGCACCAGATTAAAGACTCTCAAATCATGGTGAGTTTTGGACATTAAGAGAAGGTAAACACGGCTACCGGATATGATTATTTACGTTGTTGGCATCGTCGTGGTTGGTGGGTGGGTAAATCTTTCAGGTTGCAATGTTAACGCACATTAATGTGTGAATGAGATAAGGGCAACAACTGTTGTGATGCTTGTGCAACCATCGAACAGGCGGATGGAGTGTGAGTGTATTCCAATTCTGCGGATGCAGTTGACACAAGTTGCCAATGCTGATTCTTGACACACTTGCATTGTCACGGAAAACACAAATATTTTAATGTGTTGCATGGAAAATCCTTGCAAAAACAACTGCATGGAGAATTCAGTCAGGGGGAACAATTGGAGGATCAGTGGTGCATCTCGGCATTACAGTAAGAGAGACAACACAGCGTGTGTTTGCCAGGCCAACTTCAGCTATCATACTCCAAAATGCACACGTTTAGTGATACGCAAAGCGATAATGTGAAATTCTTTGCAAAGGGCACAGAATCGATGTGATTTTCGTGGACTGTCAAACTGGGCTTTATTGAAATCTCGTAAATTGTTTAATACATGAAAGTCAAAATCGTCAGACAATTCACAAGGTAACAACACTAATCGTAAACTTAAGATGTGTACATCGATGACAACAATGCGCTTGCACCGTCACGAAAAACAAAGATTATAATGTGCTAAATGAATATTAAGAAATAGACAAACGAAAAACCTTTGCGAAAGCAACTGCATGGCGATTTCAATTGGCAGAAGCAATTGGACGATAAGTGCTGCATCTCTGCATTACATTATGGTGTACATCACAGGAAGTGATCTCCATTCCAAGGTCAGCATCTGGTCACCAGACTAACGCCAGCTATCATCCTCCAAAATACAGACACTTGGTGAAATGCAAAGCGATAACGTGAGGTTGGTGAAGTCATGTTAAATTCTTTGCAAAGGACTCACATTCGATGCGATTCTCGCGCACTTTCAAGTTGAGCTCTCTTAAATGGTATAAAACATTCCGCGAGGTACCAAGACAATGCACAAATCCTAGCAACGACAGTCGATGACTCCAATGCGCAGCAAACAATCACACCACGAACACAGTGCATCAACTTGTAGTCACACATAGTGCTTCAACAACAGCACAATAGCATGCGATATGGGTGTGCGCAAGCTCACGCGCAGCGGGTATTTAGCCTTATAAAACCGCATCATTGAGGTCTAGATGAGCCATTACAAACTGCTTCAGATCCAGTCGCACACTCACATGCAGGTAGGTGCTTCTGTTAGTTACTGGCCGCTTGGTTAAACAGATTTCAGCGAGATAGACAGACACAACTCTGTTGTTATTTGTGCATGATTTTAGTGTAAATACACGTGGCAATTACTGCAGAAACCACCACTACTAACTCGTCTGACTAACTACAGTTGAAATTACTGATCACACGCAAGACGGTAAAGGACGATATTGACTCTACTCCAGGAGGCCTTAAATTTTGTACAACTCTGCGTCAGCCTACGTTCGGTTTAGGTAGCATCACCTACGCTGGGCAATCTTCGCTTTGATCTGACAACGAACATGTTAAATTAAAAAGAGGCATTTTAACCAAATAGAGGTTCACGCTGGGGGAGGCCTTGATGCCAATAATGCCCTCTACAACTAGCTCGACCTATGAGTTCAAGAAAAGTTTAGGTTGATGATAAATTCGTTGGGCAAAGGCCTCAATGGCTTTTCAAATTTTATTTAATAAAGATGGCACAATGCATGCAATGAATGCGCAATGTCATCCATTCTTGATCTTGTCGAATCGGTGATGGCCTGTTACTGGCGTTGCGGACTGACAAGAGAGTAAAAGACGCCATGCTGTCCACTGTTGATAATCACGGCTCGGCTCGATGTGTCCATGAATACGTCGACGTGGTTACCACTCATGTAACCTGTGGGAGAATGCTCAACTAGATTCCACGTTAATCATAGCTGACTTATTTCTAGTGCTAAGCACTTAAGGCGCTAGAATTTAGTAGTTGGTCAAACTTGTTCCTCAACAGAAGTGACGTGAAATCACCACGTCTCGTGTGACGGCGTGTGATTTCAGTTCGACTGAGCAGTGTCGATCTATGCATAAAGGAAGTGCTACATTTGAGTGAAATGAGCTGTTGCATAAGCTAGTATTACTGCCACCGATAATCGATTGTCTCGCTAGCGATATATCCAGCATATTTATGTTAAGCGCAACATTTGCTTTCACGCAGGGAGTCGAAAAGAAACTAATTTTGAATCAAATGGCGTGGATTATATGTTTACAGATCGTGAACTTGTGAAATACGAGGGGGTTCATAATCTCGCCGCGAGTGCACAAAATTA
>UXSR01001020.1:0-12490 GCA_900604375.1 Mesocestoides corti | reverse complement strand
ACACAATTCAAGGCTCTGTATCACGTTGTCCCAGACGCCAAACGAGGTGGCGAGGTTACGAAAACGTTAAGTAATCGATGGAGTGGATTGGCAAACAGAGACGACCAATCATCATCGCATGTCAGGCTGGATCTCTATCTTCACAATACGGTGATTTGCGTGTGCATCGGCTGTGCGTTCTCTAATCCAGATTGGTTTTTACTGTAGAGGTGAAACACAACTGCTTAGATCATCTATGTTTTATGTAATACTTTTTTGTTGTTTAATGTAAACAGACGAACTGGCCTGTCTTTGCACGAAGGAAATAAAATTATAGCCAAAAGTTTAATCCACCCGCTCAGCACTTGTGACCGCTTTTCTTTTGTTTCATCATTCCACGTCGTTTGCTTCAAACGACCGAAACCCGGGTGGTAAGTGCGTGTTTTGGCTGCAAGAATGCGTTTTCTTTGGCATGGCGGGTGTTGTGCGTCCTGGAGAATGGGCGGTGGAGTGGTCCCATCCAGTCTCCGGTCCATTGTGCACGCGCTAGCGGGGGGGGGGCGAAGCGGGAGAATGGGGGTGAGGGGAGGGCCGTGCGTAGTCCCGCCTGTAATGTACACGCGGACATACCACGATTGCATAATAGGAAACCCCTTGTCTAAATGCCATTTGGCAAAGTGTACCATGGTGGTTGCGACCTAGTAAATATGTACACCGCGTGTCAAGAAAATAGCCCTGGCAGGCATTACCCACCTGCTAACGGTTTTCCAGTTTTGCTGGCGATAAGTGTTTTGATGAGGTAAGTATTTGGCCAGAAAGTGGCCCGTACAGTCTCCTTAATATAACCTAAATCGCTTACTGGGATGTCGGCCAAGTGGTGCATTGGATCTCACAAGGGGGGATTATCAGATCTACTACAAATTGATTTCGATTCGCCCCGAGTGGGTGGTAGGATTTCTCCAGATGGGCTTTGTTTTGTGGACAATTCAATGAGGAACGGTAATGTTCCTCTCGCATACCTGTAACTTCAAACACATGGCCTAGTTAGTGTGTGACCCGGGTTCAAGTCCCGTCACTGTTTCTTCTTCCGCGTCTCTCGTCTATTTACTATGTTCACGCTCTACGAAACTCACTGTTCTGCAGAAACACGGTTGCTTTAAAAGTGTTATCGACAAGCAGAGCCAGGTTGCACCAAAACAAATGGTTCTTTCATTTACTACTTTCAATGCAAACCAGGGTAAAACACCAGTCAATGAGGCTAACTGCCTGCACATGTCGATTCCTTCCACATTTCCTCCCGGAATAGCAAGTGGTGGAACTCTGAATGGTGGAAAGTCCTTGAAGGTACTTGTACCTGGCGAAGTTGCGATTGCCTCGAAACGCATAGAACTGCTTATTTCTGTAAATCGTTGATTGCAATTTTTAGTGAGAAAGGTCTGAATGTCGAACCACTTCTGGACTAGCGTCTCGAGGTCCATCGACGCACGAGTGGATTTGGAGAGAGACGATTACTAAATAGATTGCATTTTCACCCAATGGCACTTCTGCTGTCATCTTCCCGCTTGCGTGTCACCGCACCTTCAAACTACTAATCCATCCCAAACAGCCACCGCGGCGTCAGCATGTTTGCAAAGAGGGAGGCAGCTGTGAAAAGTTGGCGAAATGATGGATTTACTGCCTGTAAAAGTCCCGCGAGTCTGGAAGTTCGACCACCCATGTTGACAGATTGTTTGGGGTGTGTCACTATCACGCGATTTCTGCCTTCGTTTTTGCCCCTACTGCAGCATTTTCGTCAAAAACGCTGCTACGCGAGTGCTAAACTAGTGTGCGTTACTTAATCATATTCACCAACATGAAGATCGGAAGCCCGAATGTGTTGGTACGGCGGTGCTAGTCCAGGACTTCGACAAACGCCTCCGCGGTCGCTGAAACGGTTAGACAGCAGAAGGATAAAAGAGATGCCAACGATTACTGGTAGATTCTCAAATACAGTGGTCGACTGATTTATTCACTGAGAGCAAGTCTTTTCCGAAATGGTAGCTTTCGCCGGTAGAAGAAAGTCTAGTGGAACACTGAGTTACCCAATGAAAATTGACGAGGCTAGGTTTGCCTGGGTGTTCAGATTGCATCAGAGTACCGATATTGAGGGGTTCTGTAAATGAAACAAAAGAAGATTTAGTACGACCTTCTGGTAAATGCTGGCTGGGGTAATTGTGACTTAAGGAGTTTGCGTAGAACCATAGAATTACGTTGATCGAAATATGAGTAACCACATCTTGGCATGTCGATGAAGCGAAAAGGGACGAAGACCTTGGTGATATTGAAGAGGTAGCTTATTTGAATAACTTTGCATGTTTGCTTGGACTTAATTTATGACTTAACATGGATAACGTCTTGGTATTGCCGTTACGGTTCCAGTATGATTTTACCAACATTGAGTCATGTTTAGTCCTTAATGTGCTTATCATCAGCCAAAAATGTTGAACCCAGCACGTCAACGATCACACAATTTCACAAGAATCTCTTCCAAATTGAGTGATCCATACTTTGAAGTCACTGATCCATGAAAATAAACCAGTCCTCACAAATCTAGCCGAATAAAATGCCAGTAAGAGGGTCGCAGATACTCATTAAGGCATTTCCTAAGAAACAAGCACTCTAATCCATAGATTGATGCGCACTGTTTTTTGGCAACCTCACACCGAATCACACGACCTACGTCCAGAACTGATGGATGAGGTCCTAGATAATATCCACCTCCAACTGGAATAGCAAACAACATAGATGTTATCGAAAGTAACATTTCATTGTTCTGAGGCTATTGATTCCATGAAGGGTGATATATGGTTATTCAAATAGCCGAAATTCAAATCCAACTATCGCTCCCAATCAGTACGTAGTCAACCTTATCCGCTTATCAAAAATTAAAATCGAAAACGTGTGACATTTTTGGTCAAAACGTATACATTTGCAGTTGAATCTCGTATTTTTGATGGATTTCGGTGTCAGTAGAGACAATTGCTAGGTGTGGCAAATTGCACTAAGCAGTTAGGGCAACGCCCTTTGATCTTACCTTCCGCCGAGTCAACTGCCAGGAAACCGCCAACATTTGCGAGATCAGATGTTTGTCCGTTTCCTCTCCGTGCAACGCATGTTTTCCGTAACTACCGTCCGAAAGTTGATCATGTTTTCATGAAAAACGTACAAAGGGTTATCCGATGAAACCGACGTGGGGTTGGTTGAGTGAACTTGTTGATCAGGCGCATTTTCAAATCCTGCTATCACTTGTTTTCAAGCCCTGTCAATAAGAGAGAACTGTAATTCAAATGTAAACCAGCTCTGCTGCCTGATTGCATTTATGATAGAACCGTGCGTCTGCAAACCATGAGTTCTTTTGTAGAGTGTTCCGTTTATTCTTTACCATCCAAAAAATGGAAGATTGAGAATGTCCACTGCCGGACATCCAAGCCGCAAGACGTAGATTCCATGCATTTATTTTTGTGTTTTAGGGTCTGATGCTTTAACGTTAAAATTCAGTCTTTATCCGCAATATGTTCAGCTTTCAAATAGTTTTTAGTCTCCATTGGTAAAATAGGAGTTCACCAAAACATTTCAGAAGAGTTTGTCGTGAATCGTGTTTATTCAACCCCTTAATCCGATCTCTCCGCCTCCGACACAGGATTCCCCTTTTCGCAGCATGTCACTAGCCCCGCGGATCCTCAACTCCCCCCTCATTCGTACGGATATTTATCTTGGATTCTCCTCACACATAGGTCTCGATGTTAGCGCATGTATGACTCACATATCCGATGTATAAATACACACCCGCAAACCCCACACACGACACAACGACACCAATGTGGTTGAGCTTTGGAGTAAACGGTTGTGTCCACGTCCTCTCTCCGATCTTTTCCGTCATCGTGGGTAGCAGGGACGGGTAATTCCGTGGCCCCGGCGTGGTTCAAGACCACATGCCGGGGCGCAAAACAAGTTCAGGTAGAGCCACCTTGTTGCGGTCAACTCAAGGCCGAGTCAAGGACACGAAAGCTTCACAGGGAAAGATATCTCTGCAAGACTGCTACAATTACTAGTAACAGAAACACAAGCTCAGATTGTGAGCACACAAATATGCCGGTGACAAAATACATGCCAGATGGGAGGCGAGTTTGGACCAATGAAATGTGAGTGAGGTGTTCTCAGTGTGAATGTGGAAATGGAGTTGCTGTAGAGTTTGTGTGAACTGAGGAGAGTAAATGAGGCATACGTCTTAGAACTTGTCTTATAGATCGCTGGATTCCCCAGCAAAGACCATTTTACATTCTCAAGCATTAATTTCGTCTCACGTGCGAACTTGCCGCTTGTTTCTGGGTTCTCGACCTGCAATTGTACACGACCTGGTCAGCTTAAACACATAGCCTAGCTGAGAACTGTAACAGACGGCTGGCTTTGATGGCATCTTCGTGGATCCAACAAGTAGGGAACTCCATTATATATTCGAGATTGATGTCGAAGCTTCCACAAGTTGAAGTGTCGTTTCTAGGGTGAGGGTAACCACCCCAAATGTGACTATGTAGATGTCCGCAGTGTTCATTGGTCAATTAACCAGATCCTTCATCAACACAAAACGATTGTGTATAAGACATCCTTCAATTAAAAACTCCTGCACCGCACAAAAACACGGTTTTTCCCACGTTATTACACACTTTTTCTACCTCTGCATGTGATTTTTTCAACTTTTTCCGGCCTGTTGGCCCGACCTTGCTCCAACATGTCAATTTTCATTTTTTTTCTATATTTTAGTCAACACGATTGCGGCTTGTAGTTGTTGCTTTTCGTCTGCATGCACACATGTAAAGTCGGAAGTATTCAAGCCAACGATGGGTCAGTGAACAAGGGACAGTACTATATCCACGCGTTATTAATAATCGTAACCATAGCCACGATCTGCGTATTAAAATGACTGCTGGTCTACTCCCAATACTCAGTCGTCTACACTTCATCCTGTAGGTAAATCCACTGAATTTATCAAAGCAGGGAACTGGGCAGTGTGGATTTTTGCTCAAGTGCATACATCGTGGCAACTTCTGACTGACAGAGCACCGTTCTTTCCATTCCAGCTTGCCTTTCTAGTAGTCTTTTGATGCGTTTGTGGAAAGATCTACTGCCGCGGCGGTAGAAATAGTAGATCTGTCTAAATGTTGTGATAAATAAAACTTCTTGCCATGTTTGTGAACTGGTTCCATGAATGTCCACATTAATAAAGGAAGTCGTGCTACAGTGCATTTAAACTTTGAAAAATCGTTAACAAAAACATTTCGACGTCAACGACAGCAACAACTGCGCCACAGAGTTAGTTCAATTGTATGGATATAATTTGGTTTCCAATGATGAAATGGACGGTCCAAAATGTCACTTGAACACTTGTTCTTCGTCAGCGACTTAGTGCGTTGTCACGATGGTTTGCGGTGAGGTGACTAGAGATTCGAGAGTAGATTTCTAACTGACTTGCAACTGACTGCTTACCGACTGAAGTGGCTGGTTTAGAAATGGGGATAATGCTGTCTGGTCGCGTGTCCGTAGCGAGGTGTTCGCCGATACGAGAGCAAAGCAGAACTTGGTCAATGCAATCTGACGGGTCAAAGAAGACAACTGATGCTAAATTAATGCATCGTAATGGGCTTAAACGTCGTGCACTTTGAGGGTGTTGCAGATCCTGATCAGTTCATGTCAATTACGTTCGAGTCGATTCGAGGGTGTGTGTACTCCACACAGACACAGCTGACAGTCGAAGATGGCATTCTCGAAATGATTTTACAAGAATAATGCTACTGCAACTCGGATACAAAGGGTGTGTGTGTAACACCTCTGACAACATGAATAAACCCTTGAATGGCAAATGGTTTTTTCATGTTAAGAGGGGGACAATTAAGCAGTTGAATAGAATGTAAGTGAGCAGATATTGCGTTGGTTGAGATAATGAGAGTTTTTGCGCAAATTTCTAGTCCCTATTTATGCTTTCCGACAACTAAATGACGTCCGTTCTCCTGTGATGCTCCTGTTCCAAAGCAACCAAATTGACTAAAGCGGCAATCATTTGGTGAAATCACGAAGTTCCAAGATTCCGCACATCATTGCTAGTCCAAAATGCTTCGAAATGTTGCAGGTTGCTGTGCGATATCTAATGAATGTGATGATGTGTATAGTTTCCATGGTTAATTCAGCCCTGCCTCAAGTTGGTAGGTTGTATTAGTGGTGGAGTGCTTGATCTTCACACATTTCGACTGTCAAAGGTACTCCACGTGTTTTACCTCATTCATTTCAATTACTTTTTCTCCCAAATTCATGTGTTCTCAAGCCCAATTCTCAATATCTTTGTGGCTCTACAAGTAAGCATCACTCGCGTCAATTTTATCCGCAGCAGCCACAACCGGGAATCATCTGCGCTGCTTGCAGTTAGACAAGATGTGGTGGACAGCAAGTGGAGGCATTTCAGAAAAAGCCTGCCAAAACCGGCATCTGTAAATCGACCTTTCTTTCCATTAGTCCCTGTTCCAAGATCTCACTCTATGTGCGTCCACGTCGAGTCGTCTATTAACCCTACCTTCTGTCCTCGCATTCTATCGATTACAACAGAGATGGACGTTTTAAAAGCAACTTCCATGCTTTCAAGGTCATTACGGAGACGTTTGGCTTGCAACATCCGTTTCTAATTGATTGCGTTAACAGTAGTGGATTTTAAAACTTAGAAACAGCTAATCGGATTCCGATTCCTTGATCTGGCTATTCATCCGATCGTCGCCGGCAAAATGCAATCCGCTGGTCATGCCTGATGGTACGTTTTCCTCACTTGTCGCATTAAGGCGACAATGAATGTCATAATCTATGGATAAATGACTTCTCGAAACACCAATCTCCCGCTTCCTTTTTGCACCCGCGACCTCATGCTTCCAGCTTGTGTTTTAATTCCCCATGGGTCAACAACGGCTCTTCCTCATCCGCCTACTTTGTCGACGTTACGAGTCGACTTTTCAGTTGTGTGTTACAGTCTGGATCATTTTTAAGGGTCACTCCCTCCTTAGCAATTGCTACAGATGAATTTATCAAGAGCAGAACCACAAAAAATCAGCTAAACTCTTAAACAACCGTTATTCATTGTATACGCCCACTGGAAATTTGGATTGGTGTACAAAATCGTGGATTTAAAGTCACTACTGACGAAGACGATGTTAGTTGATGCGTAACAGGCCTGCATTTGGGCGAACTGAATGCAAGGAATCGGAAGTGGTGAATGTCCTCGACTCATACTTGTTGTGGTCGCTCCACCTCCGACACAGGGTTCCCCTTTTCGCAGCATGTCACTAGCCCCGCGGATCCTCAACTCCCCCCTCATTCACACGGATATTTATCTTGGATTCTCCTCACACATAGGTCTCGATGTTAGCGCATGTATGACTCACACATCCGAGGTATAGATACTCACGCGCAAACCCCACACTTGACACAACGACACCAACGTGGTGAGCTCTGAAGGAAACGATTCTGTCCCCGTGATCTCTGATCTTTTTCTTCATCGCGGGTATTAGGCAAGCGTAATCGAGCCAGGGTTAATTCCATGGCCCCGGCGTGGTTCAAGACCACATGCTGGGGCCCACAACGCACTATTGATCGGGTCCCTGTCTGTGGTTCGACGTGCAGTTTTTCCTATCACTGTAGAAGATTTAGAGACATCGACGATGACTTCATCGAGCCACGAGTTTGTTTCGTACAGTCGGATTTCTAGAAGTAATCCACACAGTTGTGCTACCATGGCAATGCTTGCTGTACCGACTGCAAGGTTGTTGATACTTGTTGGGCAAATTGAAGGTGGCGAGTGACCTTAACAGAGTTCACCATAGCCTTCTGCTGCCATGAACACTCATTTTAATTTCTTGTGTTCACAGCCAATCACACTGTTCTCTCCCCCTTTGTTGCTCTCTGACGCGAATATCTCTTAGATCCAGAGCTGGTCCTGCGAAGTCTCCACGTGTAGAGTCGCCAGTGTGGTTGTCGACGTGTTTCGAACCACATTTCACGTTCACGTAGTGCCGTTTTGAGGCCAAGTCACCTAAACTGCGATGAGAGCCTAAAACGGTAATACTGCCTAGATACACTGCCCTTGTAGATGCGTCCATTCGAGAAAGCGTGCGTGAAGGAGTATCAACTGATTATTTTCGTTGTACGTACAAGAACATGTGCTCGTGTTGTCGGTCTATTTTATCAACTTTAGCTAGCTACCGCTGGTCGAATTATTGACAATTGAGTTCAACAATAGCTTGATACCTATGTAGGCGCTCAGAGATCGATGCTTAGCGAAGCTATAAAAATGCACACAAGAATTAGTTACTCTACCTGACCGGCGTGACGTAAATAAACGGCCGTATTCACTTTCGACTCTGTCTTCTCCCTTCTCGGGTTGCGACCGGCTGTTATCCATAGGGTTTTGTAGTAGTGTCAGTTTAGGCCGCTACACCTACCTTCACTTCTTGCCCCCACTCCAGCGCACCCTGCAAACTGCGGTTACGAGAGTTTTATGCTGAATTAGAGCATGATCACGAGATCCCGATATCAACTCCCACAGGACCTCATAGTGGACGTATCATCTTGTCACAGTCATGATGGGCTGATGATGCTCACTATCAAGAAAGTCCATCGATGGAATAGACGGTGTGGAAGTTCAGCAGGAATATAATCACTCATTTAACGCTTCAGAACATCCTATTGTCGTGTTTTGCTTCAGCCTGAGTCTGCGCAAATGTACAGATATAAACGTTCAAATATCGGAAAAAATTGTCAAGAATGGTAATTTAGGCACCTCTGTGATCTGTGTTCATTTATTCGCTCCCGCGGGTCCACCGCTGAACCACCTAACTCTCTGTGTGCAGGCCTGATTTCCCCTGTTGTACTCCAGTATTAACTCGATGCTAAGCCTCCAAGTTCTAAGGCAAACACAGCCCTCTGCAAAATGACTTCGCGCAAATTAACAAAGTATGGAGAAAATACGCAAAACCCGGTGCGGTTTTTTCCACACTAAAAAAGCCTTAACGTTTTATTGCTCATTTACTTGAAAGTGTAAGAAAGCAGATGTTGGAGAGCGGTTTGTGGTGTTTTGTGAGCCATAAAAGTGCGAGTTGCTGCCACGTGGAACACGAAATCCTGCTGGAATTGGCGAAAGACTTTCTCTTATATCGAGTTATTAGGCTTCGAAAAGGGGTAGCCCACTCAGCACCAAATATCTTATTTTCCCGGATTTTTTAAACAAGCATTAGCGACCAATCGGGCTTCTTTCGTTGACTGAAGGGGGCTTGTGCACCTGGAAAACCAAGTTTTTGTGGGGAAAAAGGTGATTTTTTCCTTGTTTGAATATTTGGGAAAAGGAGGCTGTCCCAGGAGGACGGAGTGTGCTTGAAACCCACGCAGTCGCGGGCAAGCGCACTGGAGTTGACCCGAAACAAGGCCACCAACTGCACAGCTGGTCTGACGCCCCTGGGAGAACGCGATGACTCATCGCGTCGGTTGGTTGTTTGGACGAATGGGGATCCTATTTGAGGTCACATCCAGGGTGCTTGCAATTCCAGCTGACGAGAAGGTAATGCATCAAATGCAAGAGATTCAATGGGCGCGTCGTTGAATCTCTCACTCAAAATGGATACGAAGATGGGTCTGCTTTAACTGGAACCACTTTGCGCATTAGTCAAATCCTTTCAAATTACAAGGACAACATCATAGCCTGGTACAATCGTCATAAATCTAATTTACCCATACTGATGAAAAGCTGCGTGTTATGCTAGTGAGAAACCTCGTAGAAGGATCTCACAACGGTGCCGTTAATTAATTAAATTTTACGCATCGTGAAATGTTGAAACCGGTGCAAATTTGCACATTTTTCGATGAAACAAATTAGACACGAGGTCGAAAATCGACCACAGTATCGTCAACACATAAATCGGGTTTGAGTTGGAACAAGTTTACTGGCTGTTCAACACAAAACCAATTGTTTGGCATTAAATTATCACGTGTTCATGCGAATTACCTGGTTTCTCATTCGGTGTACGTGTTAGTAATTAAATCAGCGAATTGAAAGTAATCGTCAATGCCTCATAGCGAATAAACCCAAGTCGGATCATTGAATAGCACCAAGTTTGCACAGTGGGGCACGTTCTACCTCATTAACGCAAAACGATGAACCCTGTGGTATAAAATGGACTGATTGGTTGCCATGTCAACAAAACAACCGCGTTTCCGATTGCGCGTAATTCAAAACAACCGGTCGCGAATTTATTTGCGATCGAAAACGATTGGAACAGCCTTGAATTTAAATATTCAGTCGATTATTCACTTTCAATTCATGTGTACTTATCAAAAGAACAATTATACAAGTGAAAGTGTTTGCAGCAAAAGGGAGAGCACTATATGAAGCGCTGATAAACATTGCAATTGTTTAAAAATCGGACTAAGTGAATGACTTTGTGAACATGAGACGAGCAGAACGCCGCAATTGAGCACTGTGAAGTTGTGCGTTAGCAGCAAAAAACACTAGCCCACCACGTCAAAATGATCTCAATCTTGTACGGGCGTCTAGGTGATCGTTTTGTGCACATGAATCCAATCCTGCAATGATATTTGTCAGACAAACGAGGGGATCATGTGTCCATTTAACCTCCAGATTGACTTAAGTGCAGCGATCTATCCACCTCCGTATTCCAAATGTTCAATGTTAGGTTACAAGATTGCGAACATGGCTCATCGATACCACTTACAACAACCACCACTACCACCACCAGAGATTAAGGCTAGATTTTGGAACTGTCCAACATGAGTGCTTCGTGCCACCTTTGAATTCACAGTCCTCTCCATCATTGGACTCCATTGAAGGCGATGCAACTGTACCTGGAAGAAAGTACAAATCACGAGTGTAGGGTGGGATGTAAAAAAATCGATATTTTGTGCAAAATAATTGGAGCAATATTTGTCTGTTATTTCGCACCAAATAATCAATGTTCCATTGTCAGAGGTGATCTGGATGTTGACGTGGAGTGGAAATTCAAAACCGTAAATCGTTCGCCTGTTTGTTTCACTCGTGTATTTCAGGGAATAATTAGACTAGGAAGGTGGATATCTTGGTTAGTCACATTATTCTCAGCAATGTTCCCCCCACCTGGTGATAATGGTGGGCAAACGGACCCACAGTCGCTGCACACGCAAATCGCCGTCTTGTGAAGATGAAGATCCAGCCCGACATGCGGTGATGATTGGTCGTCTTGTAGTAGCTTGATATTAGCACTACCTTACAACCCTCTAATTAACAGCCCAAGACAACTCGAGTAGAGTGGAGAAGAGGCGTGAGCGGACACGACTGGTTTATTGATGTCAAAACAACCAAGTGACTGTCTGCGTCTGAGTACGCGTGCGTAACAGACGAATGCTGACAAAAATCAATAACAAAAGGGGATGAGTCATCGCTACACACGGGCCTTTATGCACGCACACTCGCGCGGGGCGGCTGTCAGTCCACTACAGTCTCTGTTTGTCAATCCACTTCATCGATTACTTAACGTTTTCGTAACCTCGCCACCTCGTTTGGCGTCTGGGACAACGTGATACAGAGCCTTGAATTGTGTGTCTGAGTCGCGCAAGTAAATACGTCGCTATCGTGAAATGTCAGTGGTTCACGTCTTCCGTTAACGCACACGCCATCCACGCTGACATCGTGTAAACCCCGTCCACAGATTCCAGGTGGTGGCGAATGATCTTGCAGTCGTTCACTCGGTCAACTTCCGAAGGTCATAGTCATTTATTTCTGTTTCCAACACGTCTGTATCGAAGTCGATGGGACAGTGGGAACGCGAGGAGTCAGTTGGGTTGTCATGGTGGCGTTTAAAACCTTTACGAACCACTTTTGTCTGGTGGTAGCTCGTTAATAGCGGCTTCTTGTCAGACATGACAATATTTCCCAAATTGGGATTCACCACAGGATAGGAGCAGTGCCAGCGATGCTGGTTTTGCAAATTAGACGCCTGTTTTACTGCAGCACGTGCCTTCTCTACACACACACAATACTTTGCCAAATGCAAGCAAATAACCGGTACAAACGCAACGGAACTGGTTGAATTTGCCACTTTCCACAAATTGGAGTAGTGAATGGGAACATGCCCGATGGACCAGCAATGAACATTTTGAGTAGTGTCTCGGAGTGTTGCGCCAAAGTCCATGTTAGGTATTGAAGGACTTTTCTGGTAGCAGAACACTTTGAGTTGGAGTTGGTCCAATGAATGTTGACAGATCGCAAAGTATACCACACATACGCAGACTAGAATGATACTAGCCTCACGTAGGGAACAAGTCCAAGAACCAAGCAGATAGGCTATGGGGTTATGAGGCAGCCTTGCATGCAGTTCCTCTGGATCATCCACTTGCTCAAAAGCAGGCAAGCGTCACCAAGATGGGAGATGCGTCGAGCCATCGCTCAAATGTT
>UXSR01001019.1:0-12516 GCA_900604375.1 Mesocestoides corti | reverse complement strand
GACGTCAAGTCTCCACCTCACGTGGCCAACGCACCACTACAACCCATGACAGCGGGATTGCCAAATGAACTCGTTGGCTAAGATTTTACGGGCCCCAACCTCAGACGGCTAGCGGTAAATGGGTTCGTACAGTGTAATCACAGGTATGAAGCCAATAAACTTGACCAGATTTTATGGCTATTTGTTATTTGTGTAAGCTCACCTATAAACCATTAAACGAAGCAACTGGCGACAGACTGTTAATTTGCTGCTTTGCCTCCAGTGTCATTTCGATGGCTGGATGTTTGCTACACTGCATTCGTTTGATGGTTGTGAGTGTTATTGATACTGGTTGTGGGTGAAGAAGATCATTTTGTAGGTGGAAAAAAGCATTGTGGCTAATGAATAAGCAAGATCCCACAAAAATGGAATTCGACGAAGCTGATAATAAATAAGTAAGCATTGATCTCTGTTCGAAATGCATTGTAGGTCAAAACTTGGTTCAAGCTTCGTCGAAGAAAACCAAGATTGTTCTAACATCAGTGACTTCCACAGCCATTATCCATTTGATGCTGCCAATTCCGCAATTTCAGTGTCAACAATGTCGAAGCCTTTTGGATATCTGCAGTTACCTCACTCTTCCCAAGTCAAGACAATGCCCTTCAATTTATACACCCCGTAGACATTGAAATGTTAGTAAAGTCTTCTGCATTCATAATTACTCCTAATCGCCGGCATTCCACGTTTGGTTGTTTTCTTTTTGAGAAGAAAACAGTTTGTTTTAGGCACGTAACGCATGGTCTCTTCACCACTGACAATAAATGCTGGATTAGATGTGTAGAATAGTATTATTTAAACATGTGCTAACATCGAGATCCATTTGATTATTGTCACATGTAGCGATGGTCTGTGATTTTCGTTTGGGGCAATGAGGGGTGAATTGATAAATTCAGGTAAATCGCGTTGGTCGACGAAGGCGTTAAATGAAGGAGCGTGTTGTGTTCACAGTTGCGATGTGCACTGAAGCTACCGATTTGGGTCCAGAATCGTCGGTTGAAGCAAGGCGGCACTAATCTGAGCGACTTGCTGCTGTATCACACTACCATGGCTTTAGTTGAGAAATTCTAAGCTGATCCAATGCAAGAGTTGCACCTGGTCCTGATGAGTTAATTTGGCATCACTTAGACCCCCACACCATCTCATTGGCTCACAAAAAATAATCCACGAAAGCCATTCCGCTTACCATGTGTCTGGAGTTTGCTCTCTGTGTAGTATACCCGAGCCCTCGGATGAATGAGGCGTGGTGAACAGGCAACGAATTGGACATCTCATTATCAGGAGTTGGAAGAGGCTTGTGTTGAATGCTCAGGTCAAGCGGTCCGTTTTGTGTCTCACTGCACTGCTCTCTATCAAGCGCATTCCCTGTCATACTGTCGAAACTCGATGTTGAGTGAGTGAGACGAGAAACACAACACTCGCTGTGTCGCCGATCACGTATGTCTATCGGAACCACCTACAGTTTTGAAAAGCCACTCAAGGACTAGAGATATACACTGAGAAGCCGAGACGAGAAGAAGAGTGAAAAACTGCAGACGATGCGTCGCCCAACTAAGTTCGAAAATGCAGTATCGGGATGGTGCAGTTTGAGCTTGCCTGTAGCCCGCAGTTTGAGAAGCAGTGCTATGTAATGAGGGCGGTGTTTTTTGAGAGGCACTTCGTCGATGCTCGTCGAGACGCTGGCAACAAGGTAGAAGTAGGTGGGGTACCGTCCATAGGAATTTGCGCAGCCATTTCTGCATGGACGAATTCTGACCATTGTGTCGATTAAGGCGTCAGGTTGGGATGCAACCAGACAACGTTTGGTTTACTGTTTGTGGTTTATCCTGCGTAATGATCGCATTGCGCCTAGCTTCAAGATGTCACAAGTTGTTTTGTAAATTTCACTCACAAATACCGCCTTTTGCGCTCTTGTTGACTGTCATGACGCCACACATTGAGCGCCTGTTCAAGTAGACGACATTTGCTGGTTTAGCCTGTTAAGAGTTCACGTTTGAACAAAATTGGCTCAAAAATTACCGCTAAGCATTCATCACTCATGCGCCACTTCTCGTCACTTAACACTGCTCACTTATACGAATCCACCTCTCTCATTCACGCCCTTATATGTATAGAAAGAATGTTGGCGTATCAGGCAACCGAAGTAGGGCAACGACACTGTCCGGCTGCCGGCTAAGTGCACGTGTGTTAGCTCTCGATCCACTCAACATTCCTGGCTGGCTCAACTGTAGAAAAGACAATGCAGTGGCAGCAGCCCAACAATACGAGGCTACCTGCAAGATCTACTACGATACTGGACCTGCCATTTGTATTCGCAAGCAGCAGCAGTGAGTGGTCGAAATGAATTCCTATTGAATTAACTTAACAACAAGGAACTCTTCAAGCATCCAAATTTGATTTCATGCTTGTCATTCATGCCATTTAATGTATTTACTTCTACAGTGCTTCGTGTTGTCTTTGTGATGTGTGAGGTTGTACAAAGCAGTGTGGTGTGTTACTGAAGTCGTATTTGTCAGAGCATGTTGTAAGTGCATTTGCACTAGAAATTGCTGCTGCGTTCATTCTTCAAATAGGCGTTTTACGAGTTGAAAGTGAGTATAAACGTTTCAGGTACACTATACGTTGGATTCAATCACTTGGCACTCGTACGTCACTTTAGATCCACAACAACTAATGCATCTGGTGGACAACGTGACATTCGTCCTTGTCACATCGAGCCACATTAAATTGTGAAAGGCCCGCAGGATAATTCGACTTCTCCACACACCACATAGCATTGATTTGGCAATGCCTACGTCAAACACCCTTTGGATATGACTTCGAATTTCAATGATTCTCTTAGTTTAACCTGAGGGCCATTTTAATGCTTACACCAGCGCAACCATCTCCATACCCTTAAGTTGCTCTCTTCTGAGCTGACTAACGCAGTTTACATGATCAATGGTGTGCTCCAGCACCATCTGAAATCAATTGATTTTATGGCTTGATTCACTGCAAACGTGTGTTATCTAATGTTTGTTTGCTTGTCATAAACCTACTCTAATCAATATAAACCATTACATTTGCAAGCTCCTGATACTAAGTTGATATCATTAACAAGGCGCAGGAACTACTACCATGAACCACAGTTGCCTGCTTAGGATTAGAATTGTACTTATGAATTCCAGTCAACTTATCAGCTGCGAGGAGCCATTGAGTGCAGGACCGCATTCTTTTCATGCGACGAGAGTCCTCTTGAGAGTAAGAAGTGATTGGTCGAAAGCAATGTTGAAGTGGGTGTGTCCTCTTCAAACCCTCAGCAAAAATTAATTTGCAATATTTAGGGGGCGTTGGAGCAGCAAAAGATATTACCTTTGCTTTATAATGTGCATTCAACGTGTCAGCACATGAATTGTGTCTGATCACGCACACTATATATTGTGGAATAGCCAATTCTATTGCAGATTATGCATCAGAACAGAATGCGAGGAAGAGAAGTTCGCTGATCCCTTTGTCTGAATCCGGTGAATCTAGCAAACACATCGCAACCGACGGCAGTCTTTCTCGGCTTCAACCGGCACGCATGCGGCACAGCGGGTGTGATGCATCGCTTCAAACCGACTCCAAGTCGTCTGTCGTTAGGCCGATATGGTACACGCTTGACAACGAGCAATACAGTAGGAGACAAATCGAACCACTTGAGCTGCGAGTTCAACACAAACCTCCTTCAGCTACTAATGGTGAAACTCCATCACGTACTGTTTGAATTCTGCAGGATGATTCATATAGTACCTTATTACTTTTATTCATTTAGCCAATTGACCTGCACTCTGCTTTATAATATATCACTCCTGCTACTTTAAGAAATATTACCGACCTGACAGCAATAATTCTCTGTTTTGAAATGTAGGCTACCATTTTCAACTTGATATGATCTAACTCTAAAACGCATCCTTTTCGTAACGTGAGTTGCAGTTTCCTGATAAACTACAGTGAAACTTCCATTGTTTTCTTACCTTGAATTTTGAATGTCTGCTGTAATTTCCACGCCTGTTCATCCTATATGCCACATGTCGTGGATTGTATGCAAGCAAGAGGAGAACTAACAGCTTTTCGCAGCATGTTTGGCCTATCATAAATGCACGTGGGTTCGCGATATCACTGAGGAGGTGTTTTGAGTTATTCACTTACATTCGTGGTATCTAGAATCTATTGAAACAGTGAAAGGTGTGCTTGTGGTACTCAGATGACATTTAATTCGCTTCATTTAGCTTATCAGCCTAAATATGACGGTCTTCTTCACGACACACCATCCAACACTCAACGCAATTCTTTCAACACCAATGCCAACCTCGTGTTTTCCATCCGGCTGCCACACGTAAGAACCTATTTACAGACGCATCGGACTAATTTCCATGATATGGCAGAGCAACAGTGCAAGCAAATTGACTCCACAAATGAGGATCTTACCGCGAAATGCGACACCCAGCAAGCCGCAACTTCTTTAGGTCGCTTCTCCGTCGACGACTGCAGAGTCGACTATACATCGACTTCTGGAACGCGGAAAAGAAAATGTGCGCATTATTCAAAGGAGCAAGTTAAGGAACTGGAACAACGGTTTATTCAAGATAAGTACATTGGCACTCACGAACGCAGAGAACTGGCTCGACGCTTGGGTCTCACCGATATCCAGGTAAGGCAATTGCGTAAATAGGTGGTTAAACCACAGCATTCATTCCTCCCGATGCGACGTGAAAGACAGTTGTTTGGCATGCGCGAATGAATCGTTGGATCGACTTCTACAACATTGACAGCAGATAGTCCAGCTGCACGAAGATGTGCGGAAATCCCCATGTGGTGTCTCGAAGCACAGCCTGTCCTGATACCCCGTGACACTAAGACGAGTGTCTAGCTCATGACTGCATTCACTCGGCGTTAATGACCTTGGTGAGAAGCAACTTCGTTCACTACGTCTGTTTGAATGAACCTGCAGACGTGAAAATGACTGGTTGGCTAGATATTTTGCTTGTGTAGGCAGGGGACAGGTGGGTGTGTGGAGACTCAGAATACCGGAATGTTAATTTGTCAGAAATGCGGCATGAGGAGGAATCGTACAGCTCAATCACAGGCATGAAGCCAATAAACTGTGCTGGTCAATATGGATATATGCAATTAGAGTAAGCTCACATATAAACTATCAAACGAAGCATTTAGATAGGCTAGCAGTGTCAATTCGATCGCTGGATGTTGGCTACACCGCGTTCGTGCAATTGTTAAGTGTCCCATTGGTAAGGGTAGTGGGTCAGGAAAATAATGTAATGGGTCAAAGACAAAATTGTGGCTAATGAATTAGCATGATCGCACAAAATTTGAATTCGGTAAAGCCGATAATGAAGAAGTGTGCATTGATCACTGTTCAGAATGCATTTTAGGTCATGAATTGGTTTCGGCATCGTCGAGATAAAGCAAAGAGGCAATCACATCAGTGACCTCCACAGCCATCATCAACTTGGTGCTGCCAATTTTAGCAATTTCAGTGTCAAAGGTGTCAAACCTATCTAGATGTCTTCAGTTTCCTCACTCTTTCCACGTCAATACACTGCCCTTCCATCTATTCACCCTGTATGCAGTGAAACTGCGCTTTTCCTGTCTTACTTGCTGTTGCCCATTCTGCCACATGTTTTATTGGAAGACCAGTGAGATTCCAGAACGCTTTTATACCAACGAATGTCCTCGTTTACTGTCCCCGTGATGTTTTAACACAATCTTGTGTTGATATTTAAATCGTCCTTACATGCCTGCACTGTGTTCAATAAACAAGGCTTGACTGACATCTGTATTCTGACCAACGTAACTGCGAGCAGAAATTCTAATGGATGACTCAATCAATCGCCTCTCAGATATTTCACACTGGTAGATCTCCACACTTGGATCACTAAATCCTGCACTTCTATCACCACAATTACTGGAGCAATAATTAAGTTGGCAATTAATCTTTATTTCAGAGACAGAAATAACCAGAGATTAGGAACGTTGATATTTGTAGGGACGCGAACTACGGCTTGACGTAAAACAATAGTGTTCTCTTCGTTACGATGAAACCAAGCAAAATGTTCATATTCGAAACAATTGCATTTGACTTTGGGCCTAACCTGTGGTTCTGGCTTGTGATTGGTCGATAAAACCCGTCTTTTTGCTCCAGTTTCATTCATACTAGGGCTCGAATATTCTACACAGAGAACAAACTCTAGACACATGGGAAGCAGAATTGCGTTCAGGGATGGTGTGTGATACTAAGTGATGCCAAATCAATTAATCAGGACCTGGTACAACCATTTCATTGCATCAGCTTGGAATATCTTAACTAAACCCCTGATAATATGATTCAGAACATGAAATGGATACGCTTCAGCTAAGTTCCGAATTGGTAATGTCTACTGCATTCACAACTGCACTTAATCGCCAGCTTTCACCGTTTGATGGGTTTCCTTATGAGAACAGGACGGCTTGTGTTATGCACCTAACGCATTGTCGCTTCACCACAGACAACAAATTGTTTTACTGGCTCCAATCTATTGTTAACTTCTTTTTCTGTAACCAAGTTTATGTGCCTATGTAACCGTTGTCAATGTAATTTTAGAATGCAAAGCCGAGTGGTTAATGCCAAACAAATTTGGTCGTCGAATGCGGGATGCACAGATCTGACGGCATTGATTGGACGTGAATCAGGTGGGTCAATTTCTGAGATCCATTACGTTTCGGCATAATCTCCGCTGACATCGAGAAAGTATCAACATCAAGTTACTCAGTTTACTACTGCCTTGCCTCAACCGACGATTCTAGAACCAAATCGATACCTTCAGGGCATATCGGAACTCTGAACAAAACTCGCTCCTTCATTTAACGCCTTTGTTACCCAACGCGTTTTGCCTGAATTTATCAATTCACGCCTCATTGGCACAAACGAAAGTCCCAGACCATCACTACATGTGACAATATTCACCTAGATCTCGATGTTAGCACATGTGCAACTAATGCTCTCTCACATGTCTGACACTTAAAAAGCCCACGCTACGAAGCAAAACACGACACATGGACATCCACTTCGTTGAGCTATGAAGTCGGAACCTGCGTTCACGTCCCATATCGTTTTTGTCGTGGTCGCCATCATCGCGGTTATCAGGACATATTTGTTGCACAACTACAAGAAAATTGAAGCCAATGCTTAACATATGATCGGGGAGTTGAGTCTTGATGTTTGCAGCCAAATTGTGTAAATAACTATCTTCTTAACATTGCAGGTCTTAACTTGAGCTGTTTGCCAACTCCAATATCAAGAAATGGAGTCCGCGTGTCGAGGGACCAACTAATTTGACCACATTCCTCCCACTGCATAAGCCAACTGTACTGCTGATATGAATGTACCAAGACGAACCTTTGATCTCAAATTCGGGTAAGGAGCTGTTGCCATGTTTGGAAAATAATGCATCATTTGGTTGGTGGGGCAGGTACACGTTTGTCAACGAAGTGGACCGTTTCTGAACGCTGAATTAATCATAGGTCTATTTTGGGACAACAATTTTAGCAGTGGATTAGAAAATGAATCTCGTTCTAAATTAAACCGACAATGAGCACCAGATTGGAAGTTTTGGTGAGACATGCGACCAGATAATTTGTATTCGCTTTTCAGGATGTGACATTTAATTAGCAATTTAAATACCAATCAGTGATAATCACTCAGCCTACGAGTTATCTACGATTGATAAATATTGACACTTTAAATGACCGTATCGAGAAATTCAGCAACAATTTTGACCTAACGAAGATGAGGTGGAATGCGTTTCTTCAGAAAACACGTGTGGCTATGCCAGTCATGACTTGTCAATCAGGTATTGACTTATCGCGTGCTTGTTGAGTTGGGGATGCACTGATACACTTGATTGTCAGATTTCTCACATGGCATTCTTACTCGCAGTAAGTGAATAATGTTTTTGAAAGTCGTTGATGTTAGAGACTATGCTTTTGCTGACAATTCAGGAACCAAATCGAGACATTCAGTCCACATCAGAACAGTGATCTAAACACGCTCTTCATTTGGCGCCCTCGTCAACCAGCAGTTTTAGCCTTAATTTATTTATTGACGCCTCATTAGACCAATCACCTAGGATTTCATGTTACCACATATGTGACTACAGCTCCTTTACGCACCTGACACATATAAACAAGCTCGCCTACGCTGCTCCCAACACTACAACACGCACTTCGTCAAGCTTGGAAGTCGGCGCTTGTGTGCACGTCCTCTAGCGTCTTCGACGTCGCAATCGCGGTCATCGGTGCAGCTCAATCGGGCGATATACGAGTCAGTGTCTCCAGCGTCATTTCAGTCCACACACCGGCGTACAAGTCGTGGTGACCACACAACAAATTGAAAATCTCATGATGCCGAGTTTAAAGAGGCTCGTGTCGAATGGTCACGTCAAGTGGTTCGTTTTGTCCCTCACTGCACTGCTCACTGTCAAGTGCTTTCCCTATCTGCCTGACGAATGTCGAAGTTTAGTGAGTTTGAAAAGAAACACAACACTCGCTGTGCCGTCGACCAGGTAGTTCTCGCGGGCCTCAGTTCAGTTTTGGAAATTACACCAGTGCCGGCGATATGCACAAACAAGGCCAGACTGGAAAAAAGTGGGAAATGCAGATTGCGCGTCGCTCAACTAATTGTTTAATGCGGTATCGATGTGGTGTAGATTGAGGTTGTTAGTAGCTTGAAGTTTGAGAAGCAGTGCTATGTAACGAAGGCGGTGTTTTTAAAGGCCACATCGTTGATAATTTTCTAGACGTTGGCGACAAGGTAGACTTAGGTTGGGTGCCGTACACAGGAATTTGCGCAGTCATTTCTGCATGGACGATTTCCGACCCTAGTGTAGATTGAGGCCACACACGATAGTCGCAAACTGACAATGTTTGATTTGCTGTTTGTGGTTTATCCTGCGTAATCACATTTCGCCTAGCTTGAGGATGTTACAAGTTTTTTTTAGTTAAGTTCTTCCACAAATACCGACATTTGCTCTCCTGTTAATTGCCATTACGTCAGTAGTGCTCAGACACATTGAGCGCCTTATTCAAGAAGACGACATTTGCTCTGTTGATCTGTTCAGAGTTCAAGTTTGACGAAAATTGGCTGCCACATTACCGTTAAGCATTCATCACTCACACACCACTTCTCATCACTCAACTCTACTCACTTATACAAATCCATCTCGCTCATCCATGCCTTTATATCTATATAAAGAAAGTTGGCTTACCAGGCAACCGAACTACGGCAACAACACTCTTCGGCTGCCGGCTGAGTGCACGTGTGTCAGCTCTCGATCCACTCTACATTCCTGCCTGGCTCAGTTGTGGCAGCAGCACAGCAATACGGGGCCACCTACGGGATCTACTACGATACTGGACCTGCCAATTGCATCCGCAACCAGCAGCAGTAAGTGGCTGAAATGAATTCCTTTTAAATTAATTTAACAACCAAATAGGTTAGCAGGTTTTGCAGTCATGCCATCAGATGTTTTTGCTTCAAAAGTGCTATGTGTTGTCCTTATGTTGTGTAAGGTTGTACAAAACAAAATCGTGTGCTGTTGTAGTTGTATTTGACAGAGCTTGTGTAAATGCAGATTAAGCCACAAATGGATGCTAAGTTCATGCGCCAAACACGCGTCTTAGGTGTTAAACATGAGTTTGCACTATCAGTGGTGTGCTCCAGCACCAATGAATTAACTGATTTCATTAAAATTGATGCACTTCAAAGCTGTGTTACTGAATGCTTATTTGCTTGAGTAGGGGCGTTAGAGCAGCAAAGGTCGGCCTTTGTTTGTTAATGTGCGTTCAATCTATTATCATACAAGTGCTGTCTGATCACGCACACTATCCATTGTGGAATCGCAAATAACACAATCTGGATCTGTTTCATTGCAGCAGAAGCCAAATAGGTCAAGGTACAAAAGACCGCAGATGTCTGCGTTTCAATCCGGTGAATTTAGCAAACACATCGCCATGGACGGCAGTCTAACCCAGCTTCAACCTCCACGTAGACTGCACAGCGGGTGTGATGCGTCGACTCAAACGGACCCCAAGTCGTGGGGCGACGGGACGATAGGGAACACGCTTGACAGCGAGCAGTACGGTGAGGAACAAATCGAACCACTTGACCTGAGTGTTCGATCCAAGCCTCCTCCAGCCACTACCTGTGAAGCTCCATCAGGTAAAGTTTGCTCTCCGCACGATGATTAATACGGTACCTCACACCAAATTTACGTGGCAGTCACGTAACTCAAACTTTGCTTTATAACACTGGAATCGTGTTTCGCCAAAAAATATCACTGATCTGCCTCCAATAATTTTATTTTTTAAATGTGGCCTATCATTTTCAAATTGATCCGATCCAAATCTTAAACGCATGATGTTCTTGACATGAAATGCAATTTATTGATGAACCACGCTAAATCTTTCTTTGTTTGCGTACGTTGGATGTTAATGTCGGCTGCAATTTCCACAACGCATTATCCAATTCGTCACATGTCGTGGATTGTCTGTAGTTGTTGGCCTGCAGGCAACAGAAGAACTATCAGCCTTTCACAGCATATTTAGCCTATCATAAATGAAAGTGGGCTTGCGATATCACTAAGAAGATCGTTTAAGTTCTTAGCCTACGCTGGTTGTATCTTGAATCCATTGAAACAGTAAAAGTGTGCACGTGGCTCACACATAAATTACCATCTTCCTTTTTTAGCTTATCTTCACGAGACTCCATCCAACACCCATTCCAATTCCTTCGACACCAATGCAAATCTCCTCTTTCTAAGCCTACTGCAACTACTAGGAACCCATGTACAGACACATCGAACGACTTTCCAAGAAGTTGCAGTGCAGTTGTGCAAGCAAATCGACTCCAAAATTCAGGATCATCCCGCGAAATGTAGCACCAAGCATGCCTCGACTTTTTCAACTCATGTAGCCATCGACGACTGCAGCACCGAGTCGGCTTCGATACCTAGAACGAGGAAACGAAAATATGCGCGTTTTTCAGACGATCAAATTTGGGAGCTTAAAAATCGGTATTTTAAAAAGAATAAAATCTCTCTTAGCGAATGCAGAGAACTGGGTGGACGCATAGGTCTCACTGCTGTGCAGGTAAGGTGATTGCGTTAAATTTTAGTCGAACCAGGGCATTCATGCTTACGAATGCTAGTTGCAAATCAGTTGTTTGGCCTAAGCAAATAAATCGTTGGACCGATGTAATAAACATTAAGAGTTGATAGTCAAGTTGCAAATGCGGTGTCTTAAAGCACACGCCGTCCGGATACCCCGTAGCACTACGACGAGCGTCTAGCACATGACTGCATTCACTCTGCGTTAATGTTGTTATTGAGCAGCGACTTGGTCCACCAGGCCTGTTTGAATAAGCCTGTAGACGCGCAACTGACTGGTTGGCTGAATAAATGGTCTGTGCAGTTAGGTAAATGCTACAGGCTTGGAGGTGTCCGTGAGGGTGTGTGTGGATTCACAATACCGGAATGTTAATTTGTCAGTGGATGAGGCATGTGGAGGATTCGTGCAGCTGAGTCACAGGCATGAAATCAATAAACTTTAACGGGTATTATCGCTATTTGTTATTTGAATAAGCTCACATATAAAGCATCAAACGCAGCATTTAGCGACAGACTGTCAATTTGCAGGGAGGCTTGCCGTGTCATTTCGGTGGCTGGATGTTCGCTAAACCACGTGCGTATAATGCTTGAGTCTGCCGGTGATAAGGGTAGTGGGTCAAACAGATACATTTGTACGTGGAAAACACCATTGTGGCTACGGAATTAGAAGCATCGCACAAAATTGGAATTCGGCAGACGATAATGAAGAAGCGTGCATTGATCTCTGTTTGAAATTCATTTTAGGTGAGGTTTTGGTTTCGGCATCGTCGAAATAAAGCAATGAAGGAACCACTTCAGTGACTTCTACAGCCATTATCAGCTTGATGCTGCTAATTCCGCAATTTCAGTGTCAACGATGTCAAAGCTATCTAGATATCTTCAGTTACCTCACTCTTTCCACGTCAATACACTTCCCTTCCATCTATTCACCCTGTATGCAATGAAACTGCGTCTTTCCTGTCTTACTTGCTGCCGCTCATTCTGCCACATGTTTTATTGGAAGACCAATGGGATTCTAGGACACTTTTATACCAATGACTCTTCTCGTTTCCTGTCCTTGTGATGTTTAAACGCACCTTCGTTTTGATATTTAAATCGTCCTTACACATTTCTACATTGTCTAATGAATGAGATTTAATCGACACCAACGCAAACCTCCTCTGTACCAACCTACGACAACCATTAGAAACCCATGTACAGACGCATCTGCTTATTTCCAAGATGTTGTAGTGCAAGAGTGCAAGCAAATTGAATCGGAAAATCAGGATCATACCGCTAAATGCGACACCCAGCATGCCTC
>UXSR01001018.1:0-12521 GCA_900604375.1 Mesocestoides corti | reverse complement strand
CTGCAGTGAGGACGAGAACGCGTCTGGATGGACACAACCTAATGGTCAGTTGATATTCGGACTGCAATGCAGTCTTCTTGTTGACTGTTTACAGATGTAGAAATCTACTAAACTGGATAGTTTTGGCTCTTTGTGGCGTACCTGATGTTGTAAATATACGAAATGAATGCAATTGAGGTTTTAAGGTAGCATCACGAAATCCCTTCAATGAAACACAACAACCTCACAAGTTCCAGCATTAACTGTTCTGCCTACTAGGTTGCCTAATATAGTGTTAATCGGTTGGGATATTGAATGCTGTACTAACTAAGACTCTTGAACGCATTTGACCATAGGGTGCAGACTGTGTGATTGGCTTAATTCATGTCATGAGTTGTTGCCCGTTCAACAGAATAAACTGGAAAGAAATCGCGTTTTTTGTATGTAGCTCCAAGATAGTAACAGAGGTTTTGAAAAATGGAACACATAAGTTGGCCTTCCGAAATTTCTAATGAGTTTCTACGAGGTGAGTATAAAGATGAAAATTTAAAGCGATTCTTACAAAATATTATCGCCAAGTGTGGAAGGAGTTGAAATGACGATTTGGCATTGGTTTATGTTTTGGCAGAGCCAGAATCTGTGACCGTGAAGCCAGACACGTCGTCGTCGGTGCTGGTTGTTATTCAGCCACCAACCGAAGCCCAGGGCATTGTCAGTTACAAGGCTTCCATTGAAGGAGGAGACGGTGCAGGTAAAGCCTGCGAAGTGACAGATGTGAACAAGCCGAGTTGCGTTATAAGTGGATTGGAACTGGCTACCCAGTACACGGTCAAAGTCGTATCCTGTGTAGACTCTACGAATCCTGTAGTGTGTGGTGAGGGTACAACTGGTTCTGGATGGACGAGACCTAACAGTAAGTTATTTTACGTTAAGTATCTACATGAAATATCAATAGTGAGTGTACTCAGATTAAAAAGAGTTAGCAAAGTCTTTTTCTGTTTGGCAAGATGCTGGATATATTGTTGCAGATCTAGTTGGTTGGGTAATGGGTATTTGGGGGTGTCTCGAAAACAATAAGTTTAGTTCAATCGGCAGCTATGCTTAAGTGTCGAGTGACGGGCTTGGAGTCTGCTCTAAGCACAAATTCAAAGAGAAAGCCTGCATCAACAACACAAAGATCAACATCTGTAGTGACGGCATCAGTGTGTATGGATGCATAATGCCAAACAGAGATCTATCGTTAACACTGTGACGCCAGGCATTACACTTGTGACAGAAGTAATTTTTGTAATAATTTTCAATATTAATGGAGAATATTTGCGTATTTTATGACAGCACCAAAATCTGTGAATGTGAATCCAATTTCTACGTCATCGGTAACTGTTACATTTGAGGCACCCTCAGACGCGAAGGGAATTGGCCACTACGAAGCATTCGTTACTGAAGATCCAAATAAATCGTGCAAAACAACATCCTTGGATATTCTCAGCTGTGAGATAGGAGGCCTGGAAGCAGGCACACAATATGAGATCAGTGCCGCAGGATGCATTGCCGACACAAACCCTGCAGTGTGCAGTGAAGCGGTGCCTGGGTCAGGATGGACGAAACCCAACCGTGAGTTTCACTTTGCTGGTTTTATACATTTTGCTGCTTTGTCTACTTGTAACTAATGTTGTACTGATACGAAACCTCGAATTGTAGTTGGTCCCCCTATTCCATGACAGTATTTAATATTTGGTGATCTACCTTCTAGTTTGTGTAAAATTGTATTAATTAGCCTTTCGACAAAATACCCTCAAAAGGCTAAGAAATCAGAACCCAGTTATTAGAACAACCAGATATTGTGAAGTTTACTTTCCCTAATTGTAATTTTGTTACATTCTAGCTCCATCGCAAATGGCAATCGAAACAATTTCTTCCACGAGCGTCTATGTCAGTTTTCCAAGGCCACAAGCTAGTGATAAAAAGGCATTGTCCTATGAAGCATTGGCAAGGAGAATGGTGCGAGAAGCTACTCCGACTGGTGAGCCAAAATGCTCTGTCAAAGCCACAGCCGAAACGTTGGGGTGTTCCATCGACAACCTCAGTCCTGGTACCAACTACACCATCCTTACGAGATCTTGCATCAATGCGAATCTATGTGGCGATGAAGTGCTCGTAGCCAACATAACCACTTGTCGTGAGTCCAATAATCTTCAAATTATTGAGAAAATTGCACTTTTGCATATTAAGACACACACTAATTTGCGTGGCAGGGCGAGAAAGTTGTTTTATATCAGGTTATTGGCAGTTGTAAGTAAATTGATTTGCAATTGAAGCGTACGCCGAAATAAAGTCTGTTTTATCACAAGTTTATTGTGAAATGGGTCATTACTAAAAGTAAACATTCTAAATTTATTTCTTATTTTAACATTTGAGATTGACATGTGTAATTTTAACCGGGTAATTGGTCAAATTTGATTGCTGCTAGTTCTCCACATTTGAAGATATTGTGTCTTCAAGTTGTTTCAATACAAAAGCACTGACGCAATTCATTATTCATGGTGGTTGCGCTATTATGGCTCCTTAGGAAGATCTTCTCTTTTTAGCGGATTCCCCAAATTACGTGCTAATTATCAGTTTGCTTGTGGTTTTCTTCGTTCTCATCATTCTCATCATTTTGGTTATCGTATTCTGCAAAAGACGAAAATCGCGACGCTCTGCCATCAATGCCGACCAAAGCGAGTTAGTTAATTTTTCCTAATGTATCGCCGATTGTTGAATGCATCAATGCAGATGATATAACAGTGGAGAACAGTAATGTGTGTGCGAAGATTGAAATTCAATTCGGTACTTCAGAGAATTGAGAATCCGCGCAATGTTCGCCCAACCTTAACTTATTTAAAGTCAATGAGTACCATTCACACACCTGAGTCTTTAAATAGATAACACACCTACGTGAACCACTGTAGACTGTGAGAGTTGGTCCGGAAAACACTTTGTATTTTACATGGGAATTTCGCAATCAAGTCTAGCAGGTTGGTGATGTTCGGTGAACATGAGAGTGTGGATGGTTGACACTCCAAAGTTTATTCTGTTGGCTTCAGGGTTTATAAATTTGCAAAAATTTAGGTCGCTTCCTCATTCTGTGATAATCGATTATAGAAGTTTTAATAGGCATGGGATTTTTCTCGGCGCACACAATATCATTACTACCTTCATTTTTAGTTCAACATCTGACCTGGAAACGGTTATTGTGTCAAAGGAATAGGGTGTGATTTCGTGATGGAAACTAGTGTCCTTCTAATCATTGTGCAGTATTCTTTTTTGTCTTTTAACTTACGCTTTGATTTTCCAATATTTCAAAAGCAAATTTGTTTGGTTTGAACATTCTGATTATTGTCTTTGTTTTAAATAAATACCTTTGTAAGTAATTTACGTTTCGACTTTAACTTTGTTGAAAGTAAAGCAGTAATTGGGTGAATTTGAGGCTAAAACACTGAAATGATAAATTCTTCGGCAAACACAAATGTCTGTAGAGCTGACCCCTCTATGGCGGCGCCCATTGAAAATTTGAACTACAGGATGACCTTGTTGGAACTCTCAATTTCTGGACTAAAGCTAGCTAGGGTCTTCTGCAATACATTCGTTTCCCTTCTGTGTTAGTTAGTTGCCTATCTGTCGTTTAATGTTTGAAGGAACGACTTTTGACTGGGTCAGATGTCGGGGATTGAAGACTAAAACACACAACTGAGGGTGTTTTTCCAATGCATTTTGGGTGTCTTGAATGAATCGCTTTGATTCACGTTCACTAACCCGTTTGTCGAATTCCCAGACACACTGCCCACCCTGTGCATGTGCTACCCCCACTACCTAATGCATTCACCCGGTCATTCAGCCATTTTTACACTTCGAAGATAATCCAGACTGACTCGGTCGACATCCCCACTGGTCATACAGAAATTTTAACACTCCCGCACGACAACAACGCAACTTGCTTGAATCGCCTAATAGACGGTTGTCTCCATAAATCTATTTTTATGAGTTTCCAGGATATCTATCCAGCGTTTTCCTTCCGATCATAAAACGTAGGGGCCTAAAACGCGCATCTTCACAACTTTGAAAGCAGCCAATATTCAAGACGTTTTTCAAACTTCACTACACCAACCTAGCTTAAGTGCGCATGCCGCTTTTAACGAATCAGCCAACCGAGACGCTAGAGATGTGGTTTCCAAGAAAAACATGCTTTTACAGCACCAATGAACACTCTGATGATATTAGCATGTTGTGGGCCCTAGCATGGGGTCTTTAACCACGCCGGAGCCACTAAACTAACTTTGGCTAGGTTACGCTGCCCTGATACCCATGATGAAGAAAAAAGACCGAGATGACGTGAACGTGACCGTGTACCTCAGAGCTCCATCGCGTTGGTGTCGTTGTGTCGTGGGTGACATTGGCGTGTGTACTTTTACCTCAGATGTGTGAGTCATAGATACTCTAACATCGAGACCTGGGTGTGAGGATAATCCAAGATAAATATTCGTGCGAATGAAGGGGAAGTTGAGGATTCGCGGAGAACCCTGTGTCGGAGGATGGAGCGACCGGATTAAGGGGTGTGAATAAACACGATTGACAACAAGCAATACTCGTTACGAAGTCTATGTTGAATACCAGAAATGTTTTCCGATTCGACATGGGCGTAGACTACGGTTGCTTGTATTATTTTGGGTCAACTGGACATACTTCTTATCGTCTAAATGGGTGTCATTTGTTTTTACATTTTAAAACCCGCACAGACTTGCGATATGCACGTCAGTATGTGGTGCTGAATTTGACAAATAATGAAAAAACTCCAAAATTAGATGAATTTAAACATGATGAAACATGAAATCGATAAAACAAGGGTAGTCAGGTATAACATGAGGGTTTTCGTCAGGATCTGAGTAAATGTTCCGTCTGGGACGTTGTGTCAGCTGAGTATGGTTCAGGTATGCTAGGTTAAAGCACACCAAGACTTTCAGTATAAGGATTTCGGAGCAGAAATCAAGTTTTAAAATTGGGCTTTATAAAAAATTAAGAGAAAATGTTATTTTGCAAAAGAATGGATAAATGTTTGACACACCTGTTTGCTAAAAGTCTGACAAATCAAAAGTGGAGAATACTGAAGAACACTGCCAAGTTGCTGAGGTACCTGTGAGCGTACTTCGGCAACACTCTGTACCACTGGATCGGCGGGCGCTCTGTAACAATATTACTCACTAAAGCCCCGTCAATAATGCGCTTATACAGGTTCAATTATTGTGGCTACCAAGCAGGGGACAAGGAACATTAGGGATGTCCGGAAAATAACAGACAAATGGTTCATACAGGTGTAGCACCGGTGGCATTTTTATTCCATCACCTTCACAGCCCCCTACCTTCTAACTCAAACCACTCCAAGTTGGCACCCAGTTGCACATTTTTCAAGAATTGTCGTTGGCATTGGTCTTATCACACAGTCTAAGCATCGTCGAGATTCAAGTACCTGCATCGGAGTTACACACCTGGGTGTTACAGAGCATGAATTCACGAAAGCTAGTAGAATGATCAAAATGGAATTGAGAATTCTCCAGACTAACGACAAGATATTGTGGAGACCCATTCGTCCATTAGGTCCCCCAATCTATTTCTTTGCAAATGCATTTGATCTCACTTTGAGTGCTAATAGTGCAAAAGTGAATTGGTTTCTTTGGCGAGTAAGTTAAGTGAGTGCCAGTGCTTACAAGCATGTCTTCACAGTGCATGAAATCTCGATGTCTCCACCCACGAAGAACTACTTAAGTATATTGGGTGTGGTTCTGAGGGTGGTTTAATTATAGACAACTGGATAAAAGGCGAATTCTTTGTTCTTATCAAGGCGTGATTTAATAAGTCTGTACAAATCACCTAAACACATTCTAGTATTTTGCATTATGTGGGAATTGATTTGTTCTATTAATGTCCTCAGCCTATAAATATATTCCTTACAACTCACCGTTTTTAGGAGTGGGACTTAATTTACAAAGAGTTTTCAAAGAAATTATGTAATATCAAAAAGGGAACAGCCACCACACCATGAAAATATTGTCCTTCGTTTACTATGACCATGCACCAACTCTTAACTAACGCAAGTGGTAATCGCGTGGGACAAAGTATGGAGAATATGCTGCATGTGGGAGAACTACCCATCCCAAGTTCAAGAGGATCTTTTGAGTCGTGCCAGCAACGTGAGGTGATCGAGAATTGCCATGTAGCAGCAATATGACTTACCTGCTTCCTTGCCCAGTAGATGGCCAGTTCTGCCCGTTTCTTCAGTCCATTTGCGCTGTTGTCGTCTGTAGTGTTCTGCAGTCACCGTCTGACCAGTTGCAAGGAGCTTGTAATGCAGTTCAGCCTTTATGTCCCATGAGATTCGCATGAGAACCTTCACCAAGCGGATGTCCCGTTTCGGCATCGATGCACTGGGTTTTCGTGATCTACCCACGTCGTTTGTGCCTCGATTTCTTATAAAAAACACTTACTTTTCATCGGCAGCCGCGATGTTCCACAATAGGGCCTTTTTAGGTCGGGGGCAAGCAGTAAAAGGCATTTGTTTTATTTAAATTTTGCTTTTTGGACTCAAAGAAAAAAATCTATTCAAATTAAGTCACAAAAATAATATCTGTATTCTCTTGAAGAACCACAATATTTTAGAATATTTGTCTTTACGTGGAGATTACAGTGACCTTTATTTCCTTACATTAACTTTCAAGAAATAAGACAAATAGCTTGTGAGCTATACTGTTTCAAGCGCGTAGAATCTGCTTAAGATCATGAGATTGATTACGGTTAAATTTTTGTTACAACATGACAGAGAATTTGCATGTAAAATGACATAAATATTATCTTTTTGATTTAAATAGTAATGCTGATTATACGGAAATAAATATGGAGATATTTCAGGTACAGGTGTTTGGTTACTTAGTGCTTTATAATATCTATCACATCTTATGACTGGACCAAAAAATAAATGGACTGATATGATAGGTAGTCCACACTGGAGAGACTGAATACACTGCATGATGTAACTCGAGCATGTTAGTCAGAATATATGCAGGCATCTGCCTCGAAATGGCCATTAAGCTGTTCATGAATGAATTCGCCAACATCTCAGGCCAGGAAATAAAACCAAGTGGTTATGACTTGCGGTCATAACTTCATCGAATCTGTAAAAGGCAGGTATCGGGAGCCTCAGTGTTGTTTTGCGAATAAATAAAACATTCAGCGAACTTGGCTTTTGTGCTAGACTATGTGTTTCACAAATATATTGCGATGTAGATAGGAAAACAAGCATTGTCGGCTACGTTAATGAGTTTTTTCTTGCCACTGTTTATATATCGCCATTTGTGGGAATTTACTATGAATATTTAAGATGTTTAATAAAATGTGATCAAGGGCAAAATATGATCAAATGTAATCAAGGGCAAAATATATTAGATATAAGCATCAATGTTACTGTCCTGAAGCACAAATGCTCCTTCCAGTAGTGCAGACTAAGTATTTCCGATTACGGAATTGGGAAATGAAACGAGTTATGTCAGATCAGACAAAATTGTCTGGCGTGTTTGGCATCATTTCTAATGACATGTTCAAACAATTTTAAAACAGCATTCCTCTGACAAGTTACTTTTGAGAACACCAAAATCGGAATGGAAAATCGAAGTGCTGAGGAAGATGTGGGTGCTGGCAGTCACATGTATGGCCACACATTCCATATATGTGTGCAAAAAAATTATGTGCTAAGATTTGATCACCTATTACAGATAAGGATGGCGATGTCAATTGCGAAAAGAATAAAAGCACCTGAAAACGGTGCTGAACCCTAATATCAAATTCTAATTTGGCGGCTCTGATCATGTCAGTTAAACGGATATTTGAAACCTACCGTAATTTTGTAGGTGGATATTCAAGAGCCAGGACGGTCCAAAAATTAAAATTTGCTTATTTTCAAGCAATGAATAGGCAGGAGACTTCTAAAATGGTGATAAGTTAACCCCTGATAACTAGTTGCATTTGTAGCAATCGTGAAAAGCAATTTTCTAATGTATGTCTAGCTGTAGCATGCACTAGTGTTAGGCACATGAGTATCTCTGCTGCCCATTACCAACAATTCTTCAGATATTTTATTTTCAGCATGAGGTTGGCAAGTCTTTTAATGGAATACCAAAATTTCCGCCCTTTTTCATATCAGTTACATTTATACAGCCCGATATGTAGCGACTAACGGCTGCAATATGCAAAACACTTGAGAAAGGCGTACTAGTATAGACTGTACACTATGTTAGCAGACAATTTGCGTCGATTTTTCTGGTAGATCGGGTAATATTTGTCGATGCATCTCCAGTTCCCAGGAACTTAAAAGCGTGGCAAATCAAGACTATTAATTGTACACCGACAACGTATCAAAACCAATAAAATTTTAATACATTTAGATAATATTTAATCTCAAAGCACTGAAATGCGATCGATTTATACTATTAATGGTTTGTTTAAATATACCGTAGTATATTATCTAAAGGTCTTACGCAGGTATAAAAGAATGTGAAAGGAGTCGTCTTCACCGTGGAGCTCTTGATCGGAGGATGGATCTTACATTATACCTATGGATGCTGGTATTAGCTTTTCCTATCTGCTCAAAAACCAGTTAAGTCAGCTTTGGAGCCTTATGCCTGCTTTTTGCTTGAATTGTTATAGATGTCCAAAATGCTTTACTTATTAATGCACCTGTTTACTATGTTGTTGATTTTTGACAGTTTATTTATAAGTTTAATCAGTGCAAACACATAAATGTCACATAATGTTAGAATGTCGAATGTTATTGGCAGTTATTTAGACCGTCTACGTGTTTCCCATGAACCCAATTTGATATGTATCTAAAGATATTACTGAACACCAAAGTGTATCATATTATCTGACGTAGATTTTTAGGCCTACATTAAAGTAGTACTTGAAAGTGGGAGGAATCGTCGTGAACACTGACTTACGTATTGGTCAGTATTGTTAATCAGATCCAATGCGCTTGAATTGATTTGAAGGTAGTTTCAGGTTCCGAGCACTTGAAATCACGTTTATTCGTGCAATATAAGGTTACTACACTAAAATGGGTTGTAGATTACGTACGAATGCCAGATGATGGCGACAAATATTTGCGAAAAGCGCAGCAGAATTCTTAATGTTAGTCGGTTTCTTCTTTTTTGTTAAAAAGTGTTTTCAGCTGCTGTTATCCCAACATTTGTCATGTGTACATGCTCTACTTGTATACCTTGGAATGTGTATTTGAGTTGTATGCTTGTATGTTATCACTTTGCATTTTGCGGCTAACTAGCATCTCATTTCATTTGCTCAAGTAGTTTATCATTTGGTCAATTCAAAACAGATTTTACTCCTGAGCCATATGCATAGGTATTTTTTTAATTTTAGATACTGTTGTATCAACCCAGACAACATTATCATCTATCGCTACTCAGAGCACCGATGGAACACCAGGTAACCCGTTTTCTGACTTTCATTGTTGTCATATTGGCAAAGTTTAAAGTAGACAGGAAATGCCGATCAGCAAATATGCACTGAGCTCTAATATGCATTAATGTTAATGTGTTTATTTTGAGTTTGCATTTGCCAATGATATGTATATCAAGTAATGCCGAAGGTAGTTCGTCTAAATAAGTACCTTTAGGGAAAAAAAGGAATTGCATTACCTGGTCATTTCCATTGACCATTCAATACTTATTTTAAGTTGAGTTAATTTCTTATTTTTTGGTTAATTTAGACAAGGATATTTCGCCAGTAAGCCAAAAGCTTAGGCTTAAATTTGTTTATTGAATCGTGGCAATGCATTGGCGAAGATTTTGACTGAGATCAAAAAGCATTGTCCACGCACGTGTAGATTTTGGCAAGTATTTAAATTAAATTTAGCGATAGCTTTCAGAGCCTGCTCGAACTTATAAAAACAACGTTCAAACACAGCATGGTCTGATTACCAGAGCACTAAAGAATTTTAAGGAAAAACTACCGCGCATGAAAATCACGAAATTTATTTTCTTTTTTAGCACTTGACATAATTCCGATGCAAATGTCAACTGAAACGCTAGGTGTTTTAATCCTTGTATCAAACCCTTCGGGAAGTGTAGAATTTCGTGCGATTGTTGAAGGAAAACCAGAAGTACCATGCCAAAAAAAATCGCCTACTCTCTATTCATGTGAAATTAGCCAACTGAGGGCAGGTGAAAAGTGCACAGGTAAAATCCAAGCCTGCGTCACCAATGCAAAATCTCCTGTCTGCACTGATGTCGGGACGTTTGAGGGATGGGCATTACCCAACAGTGAGTGACCATTAAAGCATTGGTGCACTGCACTAGTTTCTAAAAAAGCGTTCCCTGATTAATGAAATCTCTACATGTTTGTGTTAATAAAGCGCCGGTATCAGTTTCGGTGGAGCCAATAAACCCCACAACAGTAGCTGTTAATATTGTCCCACACACCGATGCTAACGGAGTCGACAGCTACAAGATTTCCTTGAAGGGAGGCGAAACTAAAAAATGCATCCCCGAATCTCTGGATAAGCCTATTTGTGAAATAACCGGCTTGGAAGTAGGTACAGAGTACAGCGTTGTTATCAGAGCCTGCAACACTGAAGCACCAGACGATTTTTGCAGTACAGAAATGTCGGGATCTGGATGGACAAGGCCGAACAGTAAGTCCCAGTTAGAATGTTCACCAGGTCACTCTTGCCTTTATCTCTGTTATTTTGAGTTATTGTGGCGAAAAATTTCTGTTTGCGTTATGTCTGGTGGTGATGGTGGAGGGTTTCAAAGCATCACATATTAATACGAACGTTGCCCGTTGAGTCAATTAATGTGCCTACATGTCCAATTCAAAGCTTAGAAGCAGGGACAAAGTGAGGCCACCGATAAAAGCTGAACAGTGTGTCATAAATGGATAATTGAGGTAAGGCTTCATTTTGTGCCTGTTTTAGCATAACACCACAGCGCACTTTGTGTTTTCTACTTCAGAACCAGAATCCTTGAAAGTGGAGGGACAAACGAAGACATCTTTGACAGTTACTTTCGAAGCACCAGCGGTAAACACAGGGATAGGCCTGTACAAGGTGTATCAAGATGGGTATAACTCAAATTCTAAATGTTCAATTCAACCCGAGGAGCAGCTAAAGTGTCAATTGACAGACTTGAAAGCGGGCACGAAGTATGGAGTCAAAGTGAGAGCCTGCATTGACAAGACGGATCCTGTGGTCTGCAGTGAGGACGAGAACGCGTCTGGATGGACACAACCTAATGGTCAGTTGATATTCGGACTGCAATGCAGTCTTCTTGCTGACTGTAAGCAGATGTAGATATCTACCGAACTGGATAGTTTTGGCTCTTTGTGGTGTACCTGATGTTGTAAATACACGAAATGAATGCAATTGAGGTTTTAATGCAGCATCACGAAATCCCTTCAATGAAACACAACAACCTCACAAGTTCCAGCATTAGCTGTTCTGCCTACTAGGTTGCCTAATATAGTGCTAATCAGTTGGGATAGTGAATGCTGTACTAAGACTCTTGAACGCATTTGACCATAGCGTGCAGACTGTGTGATTGGCTTAATTCATGTCATGATTTGTTGCCCGTTCAATGGAATAAACGCATGGTTACCATTTTGTAAACTGGGAAGAGATCGCGTTTGATGTGTGTAGTTGTAAGGTAGTAACAGAGGTTTTGAAAAATGGAACACATAACTTGGCCTTCCGAAATTTCTAATGAGTTTCTAGGAGGTGAGTATAAAGATGAAATTTCAAAGCGATTTTTACAAAATATTATCACCAAGTGTGGAAGGAGTTGAAATTACGATTTGGCATTGCTTTCTGTTTTGACAGATCCAGCATCTGTGACCGTGGAGCCAGACACGTCGTCGTCGGTGCTTGTTGCTGTTCAGCCACCAACCGAAGCCCAGGGCATTGTCAGTTACAAGGCTTCCATTGAAGGAGGAGACGGTGCAGGTAAAGCCTGCGAAGTGACAGATGTGAACAAGCCGAGTTGCGTTATAAGTGGATTGGAACCGGCTACCAAGTACACGGTCAGAGTCGTATCCTGTGTAGACTCTACGAATCCTGTAGTGTGTGGTGAGGATACAACTGGATCTGGATGGACGAGACCTAACAGTAAGTGATGTATTTGACCCTATCAACTTGGAATAGCAGGAGGTTGAAAAAGTGGTGGATGTGGGGCTGGGAATTTGACGTTGACGATGTAGAAATCAGGTTAAATCTAGAAAAACTTAAAGTAAATCAGAAAATAAATAATTAGCTGGTAAATTTCAGCAGTGAATTTCCATGCACGACAATGCGCATTTTGTCAATTTGGTTATCGTTCTAAAGCAGTATCTTGTGAATAGTTTAAATGTGAGGTAATGTTTAATTATAGCGTTACTATTCTAAATCTGTCAAATGCCTTCTTTTAGCTCCAAACGCGCCAAAGTTCGAGGACAGTGAGACTGATTCAATAAAA
>UXSR01001017.1:0-12539 GCA_900604375.1 Mesocestoides corti | reverse complement strand
CTACCATGCTAATTTCTCTCTCCGATCGCGGTCTGTCTAGAAGTTTTCTTGAGTGAAATCTTGGTCACACGAACGCTTGCGTAACACTTGACTCAAAATCTACTGCTAGTATGTGCCCAAGATTTGTTATGCATGGAATTGTACATTTTTTCCTTCTGTAAATACTCTGAGTGCCACAAAACTCGCTTATACAGAGGACGTCAAAACTATCTATCGACCTTCTCTGAAGTGAAATCACACATAGTTTTAACAAGTAAAGGATTCAAGGACATGTAAAAACCTTGTGAGACATTGATTGGAAAGTGAAGAACAGTACATCATTGAGTAAAATTGCCACGCCTAGAAAATGTGCTAGACAATATTTTGCTTCAAATCGGGTAAATCCCCGTGCATCGTTTAACTTGGCTTTTAATAGATCAGGTATGGTAGCAACCACGGATTAGGTACAGTAGTTTGCGCCATTATTCTTATTAAAAAAAAGATCGCAACTTCCCAAAGTAATAAATCAGTCTGCACAGTGGCTGACTAGTCTCCAGGACTAAGAATGGAAAAGGTGGCATTAAATTTTTATGCTGCATAGAATTTTTGCATTGAATTATTATCTAGTTACAAAAATCTGCACCTTGATGTGAGAGAGAGAGAGTGGATATTGTGAGTGCGGATTTAGTGGTGTGTGATGTTTCGATTTTGTGTGGGGTTATCAGGTTTGTTTCCAGGCCTTAATTGGATGAATTGGAGTGCCACTAAACATGGTGTTTATTACTAATTCCTCGCTAAGCTGCCTCATGTGAATAAGGAGAACCGATTTCGTTTAGCACGCTGAACTTCACCTCAATTGCTTGTCATTAAAATCAATTTCAGTCTTGTCCTGCAATTTAAAAAAAAGCAGATCTGTTCTGTATTAATTCGATCGCCCATGTGTACAGACTCACTTGTTCCAAGGGGAAAAAATATACAAACGAAGTAATTCCAATTTTTACAGATTGATAAAATTTGCGAACTGTTATATCACAGAAAGTAAAATAGTAAACATGGTTTATGCCTTAAGCAGAATGTGTGATAAGGCGTGAGCTGCATCACAATATAGTCGTAAAAATCGACGCAACGTGTTCACACTATCACAGCAGAAAGTTGCGCAAACATATTATACGCATTAACTGAGTTAATTATGCGTAAGCATTGATCCAGTCAGATCCACCCAGATCCATATTCGTATACAGTGCACTTTATTTTTTTTTACGAAGGATATGTTAATTGCTTCACCACCACCAGACGCAGTACTTTTTCACGGTAGTAATTTGGGTCAACCTTGATATAACGAGTGTCTGAGATCTTTTGGCTCAATTTGTGCTAATGCGGTGAAGCCGATGACAGACACTTCTGCAGATGTCCGATTTGATTTGCATGCTACTGGAGTTTACTCTGTGCCGACGTAGTCGTCTGTGTCTGTTTTAAAAGTCTCACTCGGGCCACTTCAAAACGCTGAGTTTTCCACTGGATGACCCCACTTTATCGCTCCTGCCCTTAGTGCACTTAATGGTTATCCGCAATCTCTCGGGACAAGCCAGCAAGTTGGAAACACAGAATTAGGCTGTCTGAAGTACCAAAGATTTGACTTACCCGGAATGTTTTACCAACAGTTTGTGACGGCAAATGAAAGGGGATGTCAGTTGTGTCACCTTGGCCACCAACTTATCTAAACATCTTCAGGATCGTATATAAATAATTGCACTCAAAAAAGCATCGTTAACAGCTGAAAGGAAACCCCGTTTTTGATAATCATGTCTTATTAGAAAAGTCAATTTCCTGTAAGTGTTAAATAGGGATTAACAGTGCATAAGTGATGATCAAGGACTAGTTAGTTGCCTGTGTCGGAGTCGGTAAGGTTACATTAGAACATCAGAACAAGGTAAAAGTTTTAGATTAATTGAGAGATGGTGCTTTTTGCCTGACAAAACTCTAGAAAGCTTGTCCATTTTCCAAATAAATTAACTCGAGTTCTATGACCATCCAATAGTACCCTAGTTCATTTCAGATGGGATTAACGTTGAATTAGATCACCATTGTGGTCTGTCCAAGGTCTTGGTTAATGCATTTACCGACTTTGAGATAGTGACAACGACATAGAGAAAAACGTCGAGTAGGATTGAACTTTTGTGACAGTTTTACGCCTTTAGGCGAACGTAGTACCTTTGAGTAGCTGCCCCACAGTACCATCCATCCATTAGAATTCGTCTAATGAACAGCCTAAACATGGAATACGTGATGCGATCGATCTCGGAATTTCGAATTTTCTGTTTGAGGAATGTGTGAAATGAACGCAAGTTCTGTGTGAAGCTTTTCTGTTCTTGATGAGTCTAGGTCTTGCTGATGCGCATCAAGCATGTGTCTCGTGAATGCCGATGTTCGTTGGCTTTGCTGCAGAGAGTGGATATTGAGTCATGAGAGACCTCGACACGTGTAAAATATCACAAACGATTTTGCTGATTCGCATTTCTAAAACGTTTTTTTCTGAGCAAAATGCATCCGTAGATTTTTACAGAGATAGTGAATAGGTATATCCAGGTTGCTTGGTATTATGGACGCACAATAGTTCAAACTTAAAATGCTCTGGACATTCTGTTGCTCAAGTGTTCTCGTTTTGAGTCATCCAACGCCATAGAATTTGACAGTACGTGAACTTTGCTGTTCTTTTAATAACCGTCGGTGTTCTAGACCAATCCTAGGGGAATTTTGCGCACTTACTATGGAGAATGTAATAGCACAAAAATGAGATGCGTAAATAACGAAAATGTGCCTCAATGTGAATAACCTGGCTGATTTCGTATATGCACAATGATTAACTAGAAGGCTCAGTTAAACTAAATCAGTTTTCCCGCGGAACCTTAGGGTTCAGCGGTAATTTTCTAAATTTAAGTGCATTGAGTGATCCTATAGACTGCAAATTTTTGAACATGCTGGTGATGCCATCGGTGTGGCTATGGAAACCACACCAGGGCCGACGATCTGCGGTGACACAGTTCGACCGAAAGAAGGCGTAGAGACGGCAGATAACACCCACCTAGCTCAACCGGTTTACTATGGCAGTAATGGTGTGTGTGTTGGGTTGAGCTTAGCGAATGGTCAAGCATGGGCTGGATAAATCGGGTCATCGCGGTTCATAGGCCATCTAAGCAAGACGTTGATGTTTAGTTTGTGGAAGGCTAACCGTTTGTTGCGGCCCTTGGGGCGGAAATGAAAACCACACCAACCACCGCAATGATGTCGTTAAAAAAATCTGAGACACATGCAACACAACATTTAACCACGACAGTCTGCACACACGACACAGTGTCTGGAAATATAATTTAATTCCAATGGAAAGCCTCCAAAGGAGATAAAAAAAGGAGGTGTTAATTTAAATAACATAACACTTCATCGTGAGATGGCGGAAACCTCCGTAACAGGTCGGTTTCTTGATTTGCTTCCACTTCAGGTTATCGCACCCGCAGCTAAACCACATAAGTGGGCAGTAGTAGACAGTATATTCCACGCTGACAACCTCGGAACTACAATAGACGGGAGTCCCGTTTCTGCCTCAACATTTCATTAAAAGTAGAGATGCGAAAAGGAATTTCTTGGGTTCCGAAGTCTTCATTCACAAAAGCAAGTCACCTGAGGTCTGTTAACGGCAACATTTGACTACTTTATGAGGAATAAACGGCTGAAACCCAGCACTCGGCTAAGGAATCGGCTCAGCACAAAACTGTCCTGAAAATGCACTATTATCAGTCGTAACAACCACCATGTGATTCTGCTCTGCCTAACTAATTCATTGATCAGAACCGTCCTCCGTTTCGAATTTTATGTTCTGTTGAATTCTTGTTTTTATGTGCATGGCAAAATAAGTGCAAGATAAATTAACAACCAAACAGGTTTTTATTCGTAATTTGCAAGTTAAAATTATCCAATCTGTTGCTTGATTGAGTATTTTCTTTCTGCATGTTGTTGTTACTCAAATTTATTCAGTACAAATTAAACAGAGAGCTGACGCGCCTAAATAAAAAGGGTAACATGCCATTTGGTAAATTCGTTGACAAGCGCCCCCAACTGAGGAACGTCGACAAGGATTGGCCGAGGCCCGAATAAATTTCTACACCGGGGCAACCGTTGTTTCAAGACATTCCTACTCCCCCAGTGCGCCTAACTTACCCTCGAAACCGGGCGTTCCAGTTGCACAGGCTCACCGAAGTTCCCAACATTGCCTGTGAGGCCTTTACTGACGAAGTTCATACGACGCACGCGTCTTCAGTGCGTGACTTGTTTGGTCTGTGGGAGGACGCCAACATTACAACTTTTCAGTGGTGAAGCATGTCGACAGTGTGGGCGTGGCAGATGTTACCAGTCTGGAGCACAAACGAACGGTGGAGTTGTGAAGACTGCCACCGAGTCGACATGACGTCAATCAGGTCTGCATTTTTTAGACAACAATGATGACGAATGAGGCAGTCCGACGAGCTTTACTTACTGGACATTTCGAATATTGACGAATTCGATGTTCTTATTTGGACAAAACTGTTTGATGAGCATCGCCCACATTCCAGAATTAACACCTGAAGCACACAGTAGCTAGCTTCAACAGGAAGTCGCTGGCGCGGTTTTTAACACCAATAAATGAAGATTAATGTGCACACATCGGCAGCGTGGACATTATCATCGAGGGCAGAGTGGAGTCTTGGTAGACCCCTGATAGAACGCCACCCATCAATTCGACAGAGGCGCACTGCGAATGGTCGGGATATTCAGCGAGGCCTACTACGATCATCCACACCTCGACTACAATGACCCAAACGTGATACATGCGAACGAGGATCAAAATCCGTCAGCTAAGTAATTAACATCCGATTAACAAGCTAGCTTGCAACCTGCGGAAACATTATTTTGTATACGCTAAGGTGACTCAACCTTTCAGCAAGCCAGAAGAATTTAGGACCTAAACAGGTAAAATCCGGGCTACCAAAGCTACCGAGTTAGTTCAATAGCAGCTGGTTTTTGTTAAATGTAGTTCAGGACTGGATATGTTTATTCACTGTTCACTCCGCAATCAAAGCAATGATAGCAAAAGCAGGTCTGAAGATCTCCGAACTAACATTGACGTATATTTGAACCCAAAAGAATGTGACACCATGAATCATGTTAGTTGAACAACAATTTTCCTGTACATTTAGCGGTTCCGTGAATCAATAATGCGACTGACAATGAAGGGACAAATGCCTCCGTCTGCACGGCTTCTTTTGACCTGCGAATGGCGCTAGTCAAATCACGAGTCAGACCGAATACGACATTGCGCCCACCCAATATTGCCCGCCTGGTTTGTTCGCACTGCGATTGAGGAAGGCGATAGGGACATACACACAACGTTGTTTTCGTACTTTAAACGCAAGTTCAAACCACAAGTCGACGAAGAAAAATGGAAACCCGTGCGGATGGACTTGGTGGCACTACAAAACACAATCGGAAGTCCATCTTCTACGACCGCATTTGCCACATTGCTGGATTGGCATGATAAACCAGCAATTCCCTTCGCGATGGGACAAAGCCCAACTTCGAGCTGCTTCATAAGCACGGTTTGGGATCGCGAACCCAAAGGTGAAAAGACATCTCCAGAACCAGGATCAGAGTACACAACCGGAAATGCCTCTGTGGTGAATCGTGTTGATTCACGTTCACTCGCCCTGTCACCGCACTCTCCAGCTTACTGCCCCCTTTTCACAGCGAGCCCGTTAATCATATGCGGAAGTGTCTGCTCACCCACCGCTGTGCATGTACCACATGCCGGGGCCCTCGACACCAGCAAACATCGGCACCCAGAGGGGCCCGCGCCACTCAAAATACCTCAAATTCTACTTAACCAATTGGAAAGCACGTGAAGTACCTAAGAGACAAGAATGAACCACTACTAATAAGTGCGACCCCCATGACCAAGAAATTCGATTCCAGATGACTGGATGTAAATTGATGTGGTACTAGGTGGTCTAATAGTTGAATATTACAAAGTACCAAATGTGGAGGAGCGGCGTAGACGCGAGTACTAGTTGGGTGACGTCCTGTTTAAAGCGACGTAACACGAATGGATGAGAAGGGCGGTGGTGACAGAATATCATTTGCACTTTGGATGAGCCTCAGTTCGTACCGGTCGGACACCTGCATCTTACAGTTGGGGTCTAAAAACGAAAAAACTCGAAGTAGACGGCCAAAATCATACAAAAAGCACAAAAGGACAAGTTTTAAGGGGGTATTATCCAAAACCAACTCATTTAGACAAGTTGCTTAGACTTAAATCAGGAACACAAGGTATAAAAGCTTTTTTAAAGATTATGGTAAATTATACTAACATGAAAAGCCCGCACATCACAAGTTCACTTTGGACTGATGGTCATGTGGCATAAGAATGAGTTAAATAAGTGGTGGGCAGTACTGCTAAGTACTTTTAAGAGTTACCAAACCTCAGAAAGTAAAGTGCTTCGCAGAAGCTGCACACCCGATTTAAAAGGAAATCTGAATGAAAACGTTACCAGCATTAAGTTTGTCGGCGTGTTCCAGTGTCCTCTTGAGAACCGACTGCATGGTGCATTGAATCTTGTAGAGCACTTTCTGCAAGTAAGAAATTACCATGTGATTGTCTATAGCCAAGTTTATCAAGCTTCGGCGTAAATTGGCTTGGATTTTAACAAAATAACTAAATTTAGTACATAGTAACAAATTAATTTAGCAAAAATAAAGTCCACTTAGAGCGGAACACTAAACGTGTTTTAATAGGCAGATGAACGTCATTGGGTTGAAGGAAGAGAATATTTCCTGGCTTCACACTTCCCAGTCTGGTTTTTTTGGCACGGAATTCGAGTAATCAATATTAACATCCCCAACTAAACGCTTAAGAGCCACTGCAAATCTATTGCTTGCATTTAAATACGTTCGGTGAAGGCTTAAGACATATTTTATTCTGGCAGAATGAAGACGTATAGTGTGTGTGTGTGTGGTGCTCATGGAAGTCTTAAGTGCTTAAATCAAATCAGAAGTCTTTACACGGTGATATGTCATTAGACCTCCAAATAAACGCAAATTCATTAAAACGAAAAACATGACACAATGAAGCGACTCCTACCGTCATATCGATATTGCTGCAGTCTTTTTCAAAGTATGCAAGTATTAAGCAGCTAAACAGGTCACCGGTGCCAAAAAACGTTGCGCCCAATTTCGGGAATGTGGCGCGAATCCGAAGAGCTGACAAAAATAAAAAAAATTATTCACAACACTGCATAAGTCATGGGATTATATAAAAAGCGCCTAATATAATTTGCTGTCAAACAGTTGAAAAAACATTACTATCCAGAATAATAAAAAGTCTAAACTGAAATTTACTTCCAAGAATTGGCCGGTCGATATGTACCAAATGGCGTCCCAGCAAATACGGGGACTTACAATAGGTCAAATTTAAAACCAAAGGTTAGGAAACAAAAAGCAGCTTTTAAGTGACGAGCAGAATTTAAAATGAGAAGAAAACAGCCGATAGAAGCTATTTATAAGTCACTAAAAATAGTAGGCATTCTCCTAAAAAGCAATGCATCGAAAAAAATCACAATAAAATGAAACGAAGAATTTGAACAATAAAGAAAATCTTACTTTCATGTGAGTTGGCGTTACCCCAAATATGATTTACGGCAAGATCTGGGCGGTAACTCAAATATGTTGCGAGCATTTGGTGGCCTTGGTCATCGAAAAATGGAAGTTCTGTGCTACTGAGGATAATGGTTGGAATGTTATGGGTCGAATGGAGCAGATCCATGCAACTAATGGCAGATTTCTCATCCGTTATTTTGCACCCAGTTAGGAGTCTAGAAAAATAGGCAAATGCTTGAATAATAAAATTTTATAAGTCACCGACGAATAGATGTCAGAAAAGTACATACTCTGCTTCAAACTGATTGGGCATTAAAACATCAGCAAGAGGTAGGATGGAGTCCACATAAATCGGAATCAACTCCTTTGGTACATACTGCAAGAAGTCATGGTGTAGAATAGGGACGCAAAATAGATAGAACAGTTTAAAAGTCATTTACTTACAATGTGTCCATTATCACCAAGAACGGGATCGCAGTCTAGAACATAATTTTTGATGAGCAAAACGTACAAAACCTGCATGACGGGTTAACCGCCTTTATGTCCGAAACGATGTGTGCCAGTTTGTTAAGAAAGTTAGGATCCCCGACATAGCCTACATATAAAATAGAAAGGACTGGCAAAATACCTGTTAGCAAGGCATCATAAGCATTAGACCCATTTCTCTTTAAGGAGTCATAAATAGTCTCCAGATCTTTAAGAGATAAAACTTGTCCGGTACAAAAATCATATTCTAAAAGCTGCTCGTTTAATTTAAAAAAACATACGCGTATGGCAAGATAACTGGACCGAATTTATGTTGTCCACCTCATAATTGTGCAACTATCAATAAAAAGGGTAATCCAATTCCGTCAGAGGACGCACCTGCAAAGGAAACATCACGCTCCGATTTCCTACATATCCGTGAACGACATGACTTTGAACGGAGAGCACACGTTTAGGATCACCCATCAGAGCGTTACAACAGGAAAACGCTTAAAAGCGTGTGAACAACAATTTCGTATCGCCGCGACGGAGGGACCAATATAAGTTAGACGTTTGATTATACACAACAACACACATCAAATTTCATACCTGAATCAAAATTTCCTAAAAAAGTTATTAAAAGTTGTATTTTAAAGTGCATAATCAACACGTCGTGTAATTATTCCTACTAGTTCACAAAAGCATGAATGATTACGATTGTTTCAAATGCAACTTGATGTTTTTAAAACAATTTAGTTACTGAGCCTACACCCTAATATTATTGCATTAAAATGTTTATTGAAACTCATAAGATGCCTAATAGGTGTATTTACCTAAAATCAAGGCCCATTCAATTACAGTATATTATCTAAAGCGAAAATATCCTTCTAGGTAACTTGGGTGATGTAGATAACATCGTCTACAATTACTATGCTAAGACATATAACTATATTCAAATGACTTAAAATACACATGATTCTTACTGAAACTCGATGCTTTAAATAAAATGACAACGTTGAATTAGACATTTTTAATTCAACCTTTTTGCTTACAAACTCTAAATGCACTCTTACATGATTCCATTTTCCTTTGCAAACACTCAAATATAAATTTATCAGTGCATTTAAAATATTCCAAAAAATTGTCCTTAACATTCGTGCGCAGAAATTTGAAAGAATCATGCCATGAACGGCCCCTTTGTGGACGCATTTTGAACACCTTTGTCCCAGTGATGCATTTCTCAATTGGAATTGTTAACCTAATTGTTTTCAAGGTTTTTCCTTGTAATATTCATAGCTTAGGGTAATACATACACAATAGTAAATGTTTGAAATGACCTAATATTCTTTGTGATTTGCCAAGTCTATCAGATAGCGGGGCTTATATCTACAAAAAAAAACATATTTTCAAAGGTACCCAAATCTATAAAAATATTTTTCATACATAACTTCGACCTTTAAATAAGGTTTTTAAACAAGTCTAACTGTATGCACCTTAACTTTTTGGGCAGATTTGTCTCAAACATTAACCCCGTGATTTATATATCTTGATTTTTTTGAATTTATTTAAAACTTCAACGCAGCTGAGAGGTGAATAAATGTTCGTAAAGTCGTTATGTTAATGTGTTGTGCACAGACATGTGTAATGATTATCCCTTTTCTAAAAAAACTTCTTTTTTAAATTGATTTGTTAATGCTTTTTTAGCCCCTTAAAATACTGGTTGTAATTTTTTCCCGACGACGGTCTTTGCAGGCAAGTCCTTCCAGTCACACGATCACCATTTACCACCTAATTTGAATTCATGAAGTTAATGTCCGAGGAAATGATGCATTTAGTTTAATGTTTTGCGGGCGGATTGTATTAAATAAGTGTTTAATTCTGGCCCTGTATGATAAGGTGTGGGTATATTTACTGAGTAGTCAGCAATCTCGTGGATTTTGACGAAAGTAATGCATTTTGGATTCAGTTGTCCCTGAGCACTGTGGGTATTCCCAATTTGTGAATTCTCGTTGCAGCACAAGATAGGATTTCCTTCAGGTTCAATTAAAAGTCTCAATTTGGACCTTAGATAACGGCGACTATTACGAAACTGTTTATCATTTTTAGATATTTTTGACTCGTTTTTTCTTAAAAAATATCACATGTTTAATATTAACTCAAAAATATTGTGAAAAAGTGAACCAAAATGCGTACAGCATCATTATTTGCTATTATTCGCGCTTAATCGTTTCATGGTTCCTTAAAGAACGCACAGTTTCTGGTTGTCATGGTAGGTAAAGTATATGGTAAGTCAATGCTAATTTCGCCCTTTAAACATTTGATATTCTTCAACTCTCTTACGTTACATTTATCAGACGTGGCATAAAACAGAATATCATTTTTGAGATTTTTTTAACATTTTTGAAATTTTTGACTTCAAAATAGCACATTATGCATATTGACTGCCAGCAATCTAGTTTTAGATTGTGGTCGTAAATTACACTTTGAGTATTTACTGTTTTCCATTCCTTCAGAGATGCAATTTTCTCGCTGTCTAAAATGTAACTTGAAACTTTAATGCCCATGTGTTTATTAGACTCTTATTCTATTATTAATTATGTACAAACCAAAATAAATGTTAGAAATCACGGTCAGGTTAATCATCAGCGTTTTTACAATTTTCCTGACTGCAGGTTGCTTAATCCTGGCAAAACACCTTGAACGTTGCATAAAGTTGTGAATTTAAAACATTCGCAATTAATTAGGCCATTTGTATTTCTCGTATAAAAGCATTGTGCGCTGACAATATGCTCAAACCTCAATTTCAAAAAGAAATATAAATCAATCTTCTTAAGGTCTTTTAAAATCGCATTTGCCACAGTATACAGGCTAACACGTTTAGGAATACACAGTAAAAGCGAGGCATGTGCTTCAATAATTTTAGTAGTGTCGAGGAAGAAAAACATACATGCGGCCGTATGGTAGAATGATGAAAGTTGCAAGATTAATGCAATTATTTTTGGAACGAAGCCTGGTTTTTAGCAGATTGTCATGAAATACGCATGGGCGGAGCATGTTTGCATGATTGTTGACTTCAATGACTTGATCAAATTTGTATGACTTCTGTTATCAGTCGTCTTTTGCGCATTTGTACTTGGTTTGGTTGAAGCTAATAAATTGTCGTATCCACAGTCGCCAGTCTACCAATTGTTCTCATGATGTTACGTGCTGTTAACTAGTGGATTGTAAGGTAGCGACAACTAAAGAGACAACAGATTTTTAAAAAAGTTAGTGTTATTGACTCATTAAGTTTAACACGTAGTTATCGATGATTTAGAACTCGATTGATTCAACACTTCACGATAACGTGTTTGTGTGCTACGCTCCGCGAAATCAAAATGACATCGGCCATTGCAAAACAACCAATTCGTGATATGATGACTTTAGTTCTAGAAATACTGGCCCTTTTGACTAACCACAAGTGTAAATTGTGACAGGGTAGCCCTAGTATATGACTGGTACAACCGAATAGATTTCATTGACTGATCACAATCCACAATCATACGTCAAACGCCGTCCATCCGAGTGTCGCACGCTGTCAGCGCCACTCATTAAATGCCGGCTCATACTTGTCTGTGGTTGGCTGTATATCTTCCTCCCATGCCATTGGATCGCAGAGAGACAGAGGATTGGCTGAGGCCTCGTGATGTCCTGCATGTCTACGCACAAATCCGCCGCCACACTGCCTCCCCCTCCGGAGTGAAGCTGTCCTCAGCTTCTGGCTTGGTTCATTGCACTATTCATGGTTGTTAAAATATCCAGTTCGACACTCCCTGCACCCTACATCTCTCAGGATAGTGGCCAATGCGAATAGTTGACGAGGGACTTTGCGCTTGTAGACTTGCAGGAAGGACACTTCATCCATCGTAGGTCCTTTCACAGTTGCAGTCCAGCTGGATTCTACTGCCCAAGCCTTCGTCGCTGAGTTGCCAATGCTTCTTTATATGCATTAGGCCTAATCACGAGCAATGTCTATGGATCCACTTTATTGGACATCGGATGATCGCCATGACAACTTTTGCTGGCATTTAAGGGTCTTTGACTCTGCTGACCATTGAAAAGAAAGAGCTGGGGTCCGATTAGCGTTATTCGAACGCATCCGCTGCCACCAATGTAGAATACCTGAGCCCTAATAGGTTAAAGAATGGTACAACAGAACAGGCATTATTGACCAATCACAGGCCAGAACCACATGTCAGGCGCCAGCCATCTGAGTCCACCACGCTGGCCATGCCGCTCATTATATACTGCTCCTCAGTCGTGTCCTTCTCTGGTTGGCTGCTTATGTTCCTCGCACGCTATCGGAATGCAGAGAGACACGGGATTGGCTGAAGCCAGGTGGTCCAACATGTCTGCGCCCTAATCCGACGCCACTT
>UXSR01001016.1:0-12558 GCA_900604375.1 Mesocestoides corti | reverse complement strand
CTTTGACGTTGAAGCTTGAAGACATTTTCTGCAACTTGTGATTTCCTCCGACCATGTGTAGCTGCAGAGAGACTGGTGTCCACTCAAATGTCCAAAATAGAACACCAGCTGTGGCCACTTTACAGGAGTTCCACGGCCTTATCCCGAGCAGACGACTAGCAATGAGAATGTGAATGGGAAAGGGGAATGTGAGCGGACTCCACTCAGTTTGGTGTGAACTAGGACTTAGTAATGAAGGCTGTGGTTAGCTTAGAACGTCACCTCGTTCTCCCTCTAGACAAACCACTTCTAGAGACAAATCGTCCCAGGATCTATATTAGAATGACTACATTAACTGTGGATGAGGAAACATCAGCCATCACTATGCAGTCTGTGTACTGAGCAACGCATATTCCTGTTCTCGTGCATATTTTATACTTTAAGTAACAGCCCAGTGTTTAATGTTGCTTTTTCGAAAAAGAAATCCAACCAATTAGGTGATAATCTGCCAGACTAAAGGCTCGCTTGATTGATGTCGTTCCCACACAAGCAAGGGCGCCGTTGCGAACAAACTATTTATTCTTTTTCACTTCGCGTGAAAGATAACTGCCGCTTTAGCAGACCGCCCTGACCCTGAACACGCCAATTAGAATCGGCCATCGTACAGAATTTGCTGAACGCTTCACATATTAATGAAGCGGCTGTTTCAGTCAGAGATTAATGCTTTAATGCGTTTGCCATGACAAATCCCACTTTGCTTTCTTTTCATACATATATATAATGAAATAAAACACACAGGTCGTGTTTACTTGTAGAAGGGTAGTGGGAAGGGGCAGGTCTGTAAGGTGTACAATTTAATGGACAAATGAATAAAACCAGTTGCCATTGGTTTACGAAAGGGTTCACTGAAAGTTTTTCAGTCGGATTGTCGTGTCACGCATTCACTTTGTCCCTGCAAGTCGTGCTCGCAACTGCTTGCGGCAACCACCGAACGCGAGCGTTTCATGGAGGCGAGGTTGCTTGCGTCGGAGGCAACGCGTTTGCGCATCGCCCAGGAACGTCCGGTGGGGCAGATGCCTTCGAGCGGAGTCCCCGGCTCGTACCCCGTCGAACGACTGTGATCCAGTTGTGTGAGAAGACCGCCTTCCTTCAGGGTTGCGAGGTGTCTCGCCTTGAGACTGGAGGTAGTCGAAGTGGTTGAACTGAAATAGCCCGCCTCAGAAATGACCGGCAGTGTGGACGAGTCGAGGGAGTAGTTGGAATCAGTAAAAAAGCCAGAGGAGCCTGCGATGGGTGAGGACACTGGACTTTCGCAGGCTGAGAGCGATTTCGAGGCGCCTCCAACTGCGTCTTCGTCGAAAAGCTCCATACTATTCCCTAGTGAGGGTTCGTGGAGACTTATTGCTCGTGAAAGACCCAATCCACCTCGGATAGGCAGTTGCAGGGAAGAAATTGACGAGTGCATGACACCGTGACACTTCGAGGTCTTTTGAGTTGTTTCGCACTTGTTATTGCACTGTAAGAGGACTTCTTTGATGGGCTTGAAGTCGTTGAAGAGGAGCGGACAGCTCCTTGATCGCGCCTCGCTCTCTGACTCTGCGGTGATAAGCTTTCCACCCCAGGCATTATCGTCCACACTCCAGCCTCCACCCTTGCCACACCCTCGTATTCGCGCGCCTTCATCGTCACCGTACTGTGCGAGCCACTTCTTCTTCGGGTTGAACGAAGGTCCACCGCTTTCTCCACGAGGCGACGGTAAGGTGGAGCCGCCGGAGCTTGAAGTCATCGACGGGGAGGTTGGGTAGAATTGGGTTCGTGTTCTCGTAAGACTCAAATCAAGCGGTGTCTTGTTTGGTGAGGCCGGTGTTTCTCTGCTGGCTGCCGCGGCAGCAGCAGCTGCTGCCTGTTTTGCGTGGAAAGTGGCAAGGGACTTCTCGAAGTGCTTCTCCACCGCCAAATCCGCGATGTTCTGTGCCTCAGAGGGACTCGATGCTCCTCCTCTCCTCCCATCACTGCCACCACCACCGCCGCCGCCTCCTCCAGCGTCAAAGGCACTCGTCACTGTCCACGTGCGATTCTGCAACGATGCGCTTTGGGCCATTTCATCTTCAGCCTATAGGGGGGATCAGGAATGCCTTCATAATTTCGTAAAGGTGGTGGGTTGCGTGTGGGCGTTCGTTTGTGATAAATGCATGTGCTTACTCGCAGTTAACTGCAATTTATCAGTTTCTTGCGTAGTCCTCGTAGGTGTAATGAATTACTCCGTAAAAACCTGAGTCATGAGCACAATTTTAAGGACTTTAGCTGTTCACTATTAGGTTATTTCACATAAAACCAGGCCAAAGTAATTCTCGTGAAACGATAAATGTAACTTTAATTTGCACGAAAGTGACAGATAACTAACGAAAAATCGTAATGGCTGATTATTAACTCCTCATGTGCACACTCAACGCGTGTCGTGTGCTTCGAATGGCCTGTTATTAGCGCTTTGCGAGGTCAAGAGGAAGGCAAGCGAAATTAGTTGTGCCACAATGAGAAACTCGACTTGACTGTTGTGGAGGCAGCATCCCAACTGATCAGCCATATCTGCTCGTGCTAAGCCAACGCCCACGGTTCCAGCCTCCCACTGGCCTAGCCCATTGGAATGTTCAATTGTCGGCGTGCTAGAATCATCATATCCCCGCGTGTGCATCGGTGCTTTCGCATGTGATGACGTTGTAATCATGACACGCCTGCACATCCGAAAACCTGTTTACCACATCTTGTTTCTTTACTACCAAAGAGAATACAACATTTGCGCGCAGTTGGCCGTATTCGCGCATGGCATGCAAATGCTTTTACGGTGACGAGACCCTGATGCCTGGAAGGGCGGCTTTATGCGCGATCGGAATGCGGACACACGCGAGGGTGTGGGTGTGTGTGCGTGTGTTTGGGTGGGAGACATACCACCAGTCGTGTGGGAGAATTTTATCGAAAGGTGAATCTAGAGGGTGCACGGTGGTATGAGGACTTGGCGCTGACGCATTTTTCTACCTGGAATTCAGTGTTGAAGTCGGTGTTACCATGTTTCGCTGCAGAGAAATCACTTTAGGTCATTCCTGTACCAGAAGACCAAGAAACTTTAACTGCATCGAATTTAGGAACAAACTGGGTTTCTCAAATGTCCAGGCAACCTGGACACAGTCTCCGGGCTGTTGTTTAAATCACTAGCGGTCGAATATGTATCAACAGTAAGGGTGAAACCGTTTGTCAGTACTTTGCTTAAATGTCGATTTCGATCTGGCATCCTGAATCATATAAGCCTCATTTATCGATCTGTCCCCTGTTTCATCGGCACATGTAAGTGTTCTGTGATGGACATCAGTAGGCGTCCCAGAGCCGTGTAAAACACACAGACGGATGTCACTTACTTATTTGTTTCCTGCTTGGACTTGCGATGGCGTGGGGTGCCGAATCAAACTGATACCCATTTTGCCGACAAGAAAAGCATGACGATGCTGCCTCTAGTACGAGTGGAAATTACATAAGTGACGAGAGGAAGCCTTAATTCTATCCACGAATGTGGCAAGTATTCGGACGTGCACGTGTCTGTGAGTGTGTGTGTGTGTGCGTGCTTGCGTGTGGCCAGATGCGTAGGCAAGCGCGTGGCGGGCCTCTAGTGCGTAGTGGGAAAAATCGGCGCTAGATGGTTAATCGAATTCATACAACCACGTGCGTCGCAACCTCAATTAACCCAGGAGTTACTTCTGCAAACTCACAACTTTGTAAGTACCAAGACACGAATTTTCGAGCGGAACGCGAAAATTCATGCCGAGCGCGAGTGAACGCGATTTCAATCGATTAACTTGAATGCACTTCACGTCGCGTTGTTAGAGCAGTGGTCGGCGTCAAGCGTTGCCATATAAACCGACGCCATGTCGCACTAAAACAACCACACTCTTACTGTAGCAATAAACTGGTTGAGCTCTGCGATATCTGCAGTCTTCTTTCTTGATCGGGTATTGTCAACGTTGATCATTGGTCCCGGTGGGGGGTCGAAACGACACCTTCGGATTTTAACTAAATAAATTTCTGAAGATACACTGAGTCGAAATTAAACACTTTGTCTACTAATGGCGATAGCTGTGTTAAGAGCTGCTACTACAAATTCTGTGAATTAAACAGGGCCACCATGATCAAGCAGTATACGTACATTTCATTTTAGTCAAGTGCGCGGAAAAGACAAAAAAGGCGCGAGTTAACAACACAAGGGACAACGTTTGTTATCCTCCTAGCCCATCACTTCTAACATTAAACACCTGACATTAGTCCGATTTTGCACTTTTCTGATTGTAAACTGTGTGTAAGACTCTGGTAATCGGAAATCAAACCGATAAACCAGAAATCGTAGGAATTAATCCTTAATTTTGGAATTATTTACGGTGTAAAAGTTGGAATGACCCACAGATCTACATAAGGGCGTTCTGCATATGTGACTGTTGCTAAAGTTTAGTAAAATAGATCTGCATTTCCGTGTCTTAAAGCGAGTTTCTAATTCATTTTGGCAATATCGAAGCCTTGACTACATAATTACCGTGATTACTTGATAACACTAAAACTGGAAACGGCGTTTGGCCACAAAAACACTGTATTAATGCATGAATTATGAAGTCTTAACCACGAAAATCTTGACTGTGTAGAACTGTTTTTTTAGGTGTGGGATAAGTTATGACTAAATGAGTGCAAGTGTGATTTCTGAACATAACTTGTGGGGTAAATTGTGATTGGTTAACGCTCATTTAACATCACAATCGATCGTGTTGAGTTGTTGTCAAGGTGTAGGATGAGTTTTGTTCATGTTGGTTCAAGTGTAATTTCAGTTTAAACTGTTGCCTAAATCGATACTGAAAATTGCTCACGACGTGAAATTTGATTGGATAACACTTTTTTGTGTCAGAATCGATTGTGTAGAGTTGTGTTCGAAGTGTAGAATGAGTTGTGATTTCTGTTCAAGGCATTGTTTAAATCAACAGTGAACTGGCTGCGTGGGAAAATCAAATGCAGTCAAGCTTCCAAAGAGGCAGTTTTTACCTATAAATCATTGCAAGGTGTGAAAGGACATACCGTTGACTTGACATGGAGGTTGCGAAGCGCCTTCGAAAAGTGATCCTCCGCATCACCGAACTGGTGAATCACCACACGCGAGCGACGGCTGCGGTCAACCAGTTTCGAGTTCTTTCTGTTTTGCTGAGAGGCGCAGGAGGAGGAGGAGGTGGTGGAGGTTGCACTAGAAAACCAAAACAGGAAATCAGAAATCTGATACTTCTAGGGTGTGTGTAGAGCAACAACATGAATCACATGCATCAGAAGCCATAACATCTAATTAGCAGTTCGCAATACACTGTGACATCTTACTCCTTATACTCGATCTTCAAATCTGACAACTTTTTTTTCCTAAGCCAAGGCGTTCAGGTAGTACACTTTAGACTGGAGCATGTTCAGGATTCAAGTAACCAATCCTGGATCCGTTACTGTTAGGTAAAACAAAATGGACCGCGAATTTTGACAAAAAGAATTAATTTAAACAACGTGAGCACCAAATTTGTTAAATGTTGACAGGCCAGTGGTAGATTAACCCTGGTACATTTTTTTTGTGATGAACAAATGAAAGTAACGCAATCTTTCGCTACGAGATCGTCACCTGCTTGTAAAAAGTGCACAGGCAAATGTGGTTTTAATTTAAACTGATAAATGAGCGTCAGTTTAACAATACAGCTTTGGTGAGGTAGTTTTTCCTAGAGATAAATTTAAACAATCGTCCTTCGTTGTTTAAGTTTGTTGGGGAGGGACTTAATGCTTGAAAATTGTGCAATGTAGCCAATGTAGACGTGTACCAGAATGCAGTACAGCCTCGATACGACACAGTTCTTACGACCTTGAAAGTGTAAGGGAAAGGACCACACACCCAAGCACAGGCCGAAAAGCGTCTTAAAGCTTCGCGCCAGCGGGTGAATCTGTGGATGACCATTCGTGCGGCACGTGGTTTTTCCGCCATCGCGACGCCAATGGCCAGCAACTGCGCGCGAGTTTTTTTTTGTGTGTGCTACGCCTGGTGTTTGTGTGTTGTCATCGCCCACCTCCTCGCGTACATGTACTACTACTAGTGTTCTACGTCCAGACAAAAAGCACAGAGGGCAACAGGAGAGGTGGTACTGATGACAAGAAATCCACGCGTCGGTTTTGCTGTTTTGCCTTGCGCAAGCGCACCGATGATGATTCAGCAGATGCGCGGTGGTGACAGTCCGATGACAGTCTCTGATACACACGCGGACGCACACCGAACTGAGAAACCGCCATTTGAGTGATTTCACTTAAATTAACCGCTCTGATTGGCTCAATTCATTAACGCGCGCGGATGGATTGAATGGCATGTAAGTCGTGGGAAAATGACCTACCTGTCCATGGGACACTTGATGAAAAAGCACACTCAAGGTCAAAATTTGAGGTCACAATACAAAGTTTAAACATCCGTCTAGATTAAGCTAATTAACACTAAGTAAAATCGACCCCTAGAAAGCAGTTTTTGAATTTTGACGCTTCCACAACGTCCCATTACATCACCAAACGCATTCAAAGCGAAAAATGGTCAGATTATTTTTTTTTTAAATTACGTTATGCGTTTCCTTGCCTAGAACTATAAAATATTTGACAAACAATTGTGTGTGTTAGCAAAATGCACGCGAAATGCAGGTGACAGCTGTGAAAATTCATGTTAAAGAATTTGCCAAATTCACCTGTTCATTGACATTGAAAAGTTTGGATAATTTACTGTTATTTTTTACAGATACAATGCAGCCGCTTAAGGCTAGCTTCGAGACGGCAAATATTGTGCATTTTTCCGGAAACTGGCAATTTTTTGTAGTATATTGAACCCTGGCAGCTGTGCGCATTATACTTTCTAAATTAACAACACGAGAAGAGCTTCAAACACAGAACTCCAATGGGCTTTTACTAAGAGGCATTTACAAACTGCAAGGTAATGCTTGCAATTGCGCCAATCAAATGGTCAGAATTATGCAATAGTTTGAATTTCCGCACACACTTTTACGCTTCCGATTGGTGCGTGAAGGCACAGACGTGTCCTGCAACTTACTGGCCCCCTGCATAGGCCCTGGGTTCCACGTTTGACCTGTGTTTTTACAAAAGAGGAGTTACGTGGCACCATTTACGAGTTATTATTTACTGTTACAAAGCCCACGAATGCACTGCACTTCACGTGTTTTTTTAAAATAGAGCAATGCAGAAAATTTAGGTGTGGTGGGTGTGTCGATAACATAGTTTAAAAATACTTAGATGAAGTGGAAAGAGGTTTTCATGCTTGTTATATAAATAAGTTAAGAAATTGTAATGCAGAGTACAAATTTTGGCAGCACGAGGTACGTACACACACTAGTAATAAAATTGCACAAATATTATCGATGGATACCTTCAGGATCATAGTTTACTGCACCGTATTTCCTTTTTCTAACTTCGTCGTCAGAAAATGAAACTGAAAGGCGCTCAATTTAAACGAACCAATTAGCGAGAATCCGTAGAACGCATGGATGGCATATTGATTACTTCTCCTACTGGTCTTCGATTTGAATCATCCAATTTCCCTTGATTACTATTCAAATGTCACCCGTTTTCACCATCCAACGCTCCTCACAGGTGACATTTTAACTGACCAAGGCCCACAATTCATATCCGATGAACTAACAGATCTCAGGAGAATCACAGTGGGCATTGTTAGGTCAGACAAACAACGATTTTTCACGAATTGTCGCGGTAGAACAAAGACATAATTAAATGAGTCAACATCCTCGCCACCACCACCACCGTTATCACCTCCTCCTCATCCAACATCTCCCCTCGTGTTTCTTACTCACTCGGGCTTATAGTGATCGACGTTTAGAGCGACAAAAGCGACATGGGCTCTGTTTTGACCCATGCAACAACACCACACCAACCTCCATGGACAATAATGCCTTACTTGACCAATCAGTGCTTCACATCACATTCAACCAACCAATCAAATATCACTTTAAGCTCTCCTCCATCACTATTCACTGAGGTGAGCATGTGTACAGAACACTTGCTCGACCACAAAATATTTGCAGATGATGCCTGACACGATAATGACAATGCTGTCAAGTGTCTGGGCTGCCTTTTTACGTGTCGTCCAATGACGCGCTCGCTCAAGCAGTGTTTCGTTGTTATCGACGTGTGCTGGCAGGTCGGGATGGCAGGTGAGATGCGTGAATTACACCAAACTCGCCTTTGCTAAAACACGTGGTTGAGCCTCCCTCGTGTTGAATACTGTCCAACAAAGACAGCATTAACGCACAGAGCAGTGATTGTACAAGTGTACATAACAGTTTTGTTATTTTTCTGCGGTAAAATCACCATTCGACGACGTTGTGTTGTAACGCTGTAAAATTTTGCCGCGAGACCTAAGTAAGATAATTGATCCATGATGTACACAGAAGCGTGCATTTTCTTTCTTGCTAGGTTGAATTTAGTGCGTGATATATCACTGAATTTCTTGAGTTTTGCACTTTAGAAAAAAAATATTCCTTGAAATATAAACTACCTCTGCCTTGGACTGTTTAATTAGACAGCATATCTTATTGTACGAAATTTCAAATGCTAGTTAGATGGTTGCTATCCTGAATGATCTGGCCTCTTTGCAACTTGGTACTTTTGTGTTTATTGACCTGTCCTTCACTTCACCCAATAAACTCATTGGCTGATCACCTTCCTTGTCTTTTATTGTTGACAAGGTGTCTTTGCGTCTCATTGAATTCCATATAGGTTTGATTAATGTTTTAATTGATCAACTTGCTCATAGAATCGAAGCGGAGGTTACAATTAGGTAAGGTTGTGCTAACGGATACATTACAAACAAGCGAAGTGGTTTCGTTAGGTTTGATCGTGATGACAAGTCAATTCAACAATAACAAGCACACTTCGCCTTTGTTCTCACAAAATCCGAAAAGTCGCGAAGTGGTTCTTGGGCCTCGAATGGGTGACTACGTTTGAAATAATACGAAGATCATTAGGCTACCAGGTTGTACGTGAGATTGTCAGTGAGGCGCTAGATGTGTAATTTGTCAGTGGAAATGTTTTGGATTTTAAGTCTTTACTAGCACACTGAGACAGTTAATCAAGACAAGACTTATAGATCATGATGTAACACCTAGTTACGATATAAGGGACTTGATCAAACGCCTCACCAGAGCCCATTGGATCTGACAGGGGAAGTGTTGACTAGAAATACGACAGGATTTTGCTGTTTGTGAGACTGTTTGCCACATGAATACAAGACAAAACTGAGCCATACCATTAAAAACTAGGTGTGTGTGGGTCAATGCGACAATCTGGCAAACACTACGGGGTTTGAGCATAGACCATTTCGGGACTTCATGATCGTAGCCAATAACGCATTAGTATCAATACTCTGTGCATGAAGGATGATGGACGTCTTGATCATGGCAGAATGCACGCAATTTGTTTGGTTAACGACAACATCACCGGCACTAATTCAAATTTCCGCCTGAAGTTAACTTAATGAACAACTAGTAAGAACTAGATCTTTTAGTTAAAATGCGAAATCACACTGGACAGTTAGTACTTCAAACCTTAAAGGTGAGACATTTATTTAATGTAGTCAGTAATCTGCTCAAAGCATAATTCTTGATATATCGGTACTAGTCGTGTTAGTTAATGTGGCGCGCGTTAATTGCCTTAGTAATCTTAAACAAGTGCAGTGGTAATTAAGAAAAACCTATTAGTTCAAATAAACAGAGACGAATAATAACGTCTTCCCAACTCACGTTCCCGTTTCCTTTCTTATCACACAAGTAGATCGATAATGCCTTAAAGCAGTGTTGAATAAACACGAAACAATGTGTTCTGGTTTTGCGAATTGGAAAAGAAACGGACTTCGGAAACACTTACCGTGAGTTGATTTGCAGTTCCTGCTCTGCGCGGTTGTTAAGAGTAACGAAATGCCTAAAGGTAGGCGGTTGCAGAGGGCACGGATTGCCCAGCAAACCCGAAACGGCAGGTGCGTTTAACAAGGGTAACTGTTCTGCTGATGGCTTCTCGCCCACGACGTCGAGGCGCGACTGGGTCCTCGTTGGCGCCTTCATCAGAAAGCCCTCGAGTTGTGCATCGCGTGGACAGTTCGACACATTTGACGTGGACATGGCGGCCGCGGCAGCAGCAAGTAGAGCCCCCGATTGGAAGGCCGCCCAAGGGTTGCCGAGGTGGGAGTTACTTTGTTCGGTGACCACCATGTCCCGAGGCAGTGACGAGGCTCTAAAGTCAAACACCTGATCGTGGGGACTGCCACCAAGTCCAGCGTTGGCGGCTTGTAGGCTGTCTAGAACGCGTGAGGCTAGTTCGCGAGTTGCCGAATAGGCGGTGGTTCTTGAAAAGTTTAAGGGCTCTTGCATGCTCTGTTAAAAATATCGAAACCTAATTGGAGTCGGATACGAACTGGCAGTGCTGAAAAGACGAAAGAGGTGCACACTCGTGCGTAAAAGAAACCCGGCCAGTGTGTGTGTGAGTGTGTGTGTGTGTGTGCATGTGTGTGTTCTTGTAGGCCTATGGATGCGTGTGTGCGACGCGTCAACCAATCACCAACTGCCGTAGCATGCGCGTATGATGCTACGGTGCGTGCGTTATTTTAGCTGGGAAGAGGTGATTGATCATTCTATCTTGCATTCTAGCAGCCACTTAAAGTTTTTGCGCACAGAAAAAAAGGTCGCCGTGATAAGAAAGGAAGCGGCTATCACAAAATTGCTCATTGAAGCTCAATAAAACGGCCAGAAATTTCGAGTTTCTCATCTGAGATCAAGAAAAATTGTTGTATTACTTTCTCACAGCTAATTTGTGATGCTTCTTTTTTTCACTACCACAAATCAGTAAGTAATAACCAAGAAAATGCAGATTTTTATTAAAATAGTAGCCTCAGTTTGGTCTTTAACTCATGGAAACAATTTACCAATGAGGTTATGTAGGTAAATAAATTTCCTTTAAAAAATTTGCAAATATGTCACATTGTCCCTGAAAATTGAAGTGCTAATCGATTATTTCTGACTCCATACAAACACCTATAATTTCGGTTTGTACGAGTGAGTCAATTGTAGAGAGGGAAGACGGCTGCATGTCGGAAGCACCGCACATAACTTCCTGGTAGAGGTGAGAGGCAGTTCTAGAGTGTGGCAATTACCGCCGTGGCGATCGTGGACCCGAAATCACACATGTGATTCACACAAGTGTTGTGTTAGTGAGTTCGTCCTGGCGGATAAGAAAGCGTGTAGACGTGGACTTAATACAGCCTCACTCCGCATTCCCACCTTTCTACTCACTTGTCAAGTTAATAACGGGTCTTACAGAAGCAGTGGAGGAGATAACTCCAAAATATATCTTGTCTAAAAGACTGGATGAAATGCGCTGGCTCTGGTGTGCATCTTCTGTCCCTTACTTGCATGTTTCGTTGGCTTAATATCATCAATTCGCAAGAGAAGCCTTGTTATGGGGTGCAGTGCCTTTACTTGTCGAAAATTGCCAAACACAATCCAGTGTCTTTTTAGGAACGAGGCTAATCCCCACTAGAAACACACTTGGTGTACGCACAAATACGCTTGTATGGCCGAAATTCGCAGTGAGAAGTTGTAAGTCGACGAGGGTCTTCAGAACACGCTTAGAGTGTTCAGTGGCGCCTGGCGCAAGCACTTTCCTTCAAGTGAACCGAGCGACATTTTGCCAATCAAAGTACCGACCAGACCAAGCAGGCCGTGGGTACCCTAAGATACCGCAAGTTGAGTGACCTGATTGCCTGATTAGCATCGTGGTTTGGCTGCATCCCCTCAGAACGAACTGTTTAATGGCCCAACAAACTCTGATGGTTCACGTGACAGGCAGTCGATAGGACGATGCGGCATGCGAAGTTAAAGTGAATAGAGACTTGGACGTTGGTAAGGGTAAAAGGCCACATTTCAGTCTGTTACAAGTGAGTTACATAAGGCTGATGTAATCCGACACTTTAATCCCAAATGATTTCAAGTGGAAGTGTCATTAACTGGGAAGGAATTTACTGTCTTTACGTCTACGGAAGTAGCATAAAGACAACTTAAGTATTAAAGCGACGCTGCAACAAAGACAGGTCACTTATTGAATCTAGAGAAATCAAACCACCTCGTCAATGGACTACAAATGAAACACCTGATTGGCTGCTGCTGTGATGACCTTGGGGAGATCCAACCCTTATAACTCAACATTAACCACACTTATTTCGTGTTCTAGGACACCATTAACGAATTTCATCTTTAAGTTCTTTGAACTAGTAGCCATTGCTTTGTTAACAGTGAAAGGATCTTCTCATTTCACATCAGCAGTCACCGTAAAGGCATGCGCCGTTGGATTCAATCCCAGGTGTGTTTTCATGACCCACTTGGGCCCCAAACCATGCCAATGTTACATCCGCTGATATTTATCTCGTAAGTACGCCTCCATTACACACATTTTGAGGTACAAAATTATATGTGCTTT
>UXSR01001015.1:0-12564 GCA_900604375.1 Mesocestoides corti | reverse complement strand
CACTGCGTGTGTGGCGGTGGCGTTCATCCAAGTCTCGATGTCAGCAGCACGTCTATGACTCGCGCTGTTTCACACATCTGCGCTATGCATACACACGCGCAAACGCCACACACGACACACAGGAAACAACTTGGCTGAGCTATGTACTGAATGGCTGTGTCTCCGCCATCGCCGGTCTTCTTCAGCCTCCCGGCTATCAGGGTGGCGTAATCGAGCTGAATTCAGCGCAGTGGCGCCGGCGTGCTGTGAGATCACATGTCGGTGCCTCTTGACTTGGACGGCGCTCATAGACTTTGTCGATTTATGTTGGCTGATGCTGTTGTGTGTGTGTGTGTGTGAGTTCAGCTTAAAACTCTTTTTGACGACGTCAATATTAAACCCTTGGTTATCGTAATTGATCAGATCCATGGCTTCAGTTGCTTATCACCAGAAATTGCTCAACCTTACAGCAGTTCACAGAAATCACATGTTTTAAGGTCAACTTCTTTGGTGCCTGATTTGTAGAAAAATTTGCGTTGATTTCAGGAAGTGCGGAGATGTTGGTGAATGGTGTTGGTTTATGTCCCTTACCAGGCCACCGAAGTCACCTTCTTTAACCGTTCCTCGCCCACGCCTGTTAACTCACGGATGCCAGCCTAGCCCAATGCTGACGCAAGCATTTTATTTAGGATTATTGGTACACAAACATTTCGCATGTTGCGCTTATAATTCGTCCGTGTACGCCGAATTCCAGTCACGATGGAAGATGTCTTGCAGTTGACGTCGTAGAGTCGCCTCGCCGCTGGATCCAATTGTGTCATCTTCATAGTTAATGACTATGCCGGCACCACCAGTGTTGAGGAAGTAGTCTCCAGACCAATTGGAAGTCCCTGGAACAAGAATTACAGCTATCCATAAATACTTACAAACCTTAAGGAGCATTCGTTCCCCTAAACAAGTTTTACTTCTGTGTGGTGATTGGGACATTAAAATGCGTGACTTACCAATGTAGAGGGTCCGATCAGTGACCATGTATTTGTTGTGGTTTACACGGCTGAATGGAATGGACTCCTGTTCTGGCGTTGACGTAGGAACAACGAAGAACCTCTAGTAGAAAGTAAATCTACTGATAAGGCAAGAAGTAGCTACAATGTTGAAAGCACAGAAACGCATCCAATTTGTAACCTACGATTCGGAGATGTGCATTGTTAACGCCATTCAGGGCTCGCAAGGACCGCATGTAATTGTGCATTTTCGGTGAAGTGTGTCGCCAACGACTCACGAGGATCCGCACTTCAACCCCGTGCTCCATGGATGCTTGAACCAGCGCGTTGGTTAAGATGGGCCAATATCTACGCGCGAGGAGAGATGAAATCGTTTCAGGGTGTGGACTTGAATCGATCGACGTGGTCAGATCTGGTCTACATCCAAGCAAACTCACTTTTCCGGAGCCTCGGAGTACGTTCGAATGGCCGCTTCAAATTCCATCACAGAGACATAGATGAAGGAGCGGGCCTCACCAATCACATGCAAGATAGCCTCAAGGTCATCTTCTCGACCGGGTGGTTTAAACGGTGGTGGCGACATCTACAAATAGGCGATGACATCGCACTGCTATGTTATTACTACTTAACGTTTTTGAGGCCTCAATATGGTCGTAGCAACAGTGGGCTCGCAGTTGTCACGAACGCGAATTGGCTTGTCTAGGCAACCAGGCTTTAATTTACTTGCCAACGATAAACATTTAGCAGATTTCGCCGCCTAACAACAAACTCAGCACCCAATCAAAAGGCTGTTTAGGTTGAATTTTGCGGGAATCCAATATTCAAATCGACCAATCGCCATTACTGGATATATGGCGTTGTCGAAGAAGTTACGAGTGCAACCTACCGTCAAGTATACGCTAGCAGGAATTCCATTCAGCAAGAGCCGCATTGGGTTGGTTCGGTTGTAACGAGTTTTTAACTTTGAACTCCAGTGGATTGGAAGGACGGTGTCCGGTTCAGATGCAACCCTAAAAGCGCCAATTATTTTGGACAAGTCTGACACCAACGCCGGGCAGTCGTACAGCACAATTCCCATCTCCTTCACCTACCGAGAAAAGTATAACAACTGTATTAACATGACTACTTAATTGGCGTAAGTAGACGGTATCGATAGGCCACCTGAGTTAGGGAGCGCCAGTCCATGTTCGCGCTGCCGAGGTAACCATGTCTATCATCAACCGACCAGAGTTTGGCGTGCTGTACGCCGGACTGGAGGAGCCTCGCAACATCCAAATAACTCACAGTAGCCCCTTGAGAAAACAGCTATCGAGGGAGTTTGAATTACCTGCAGCGATGAGTTGGTCCAAGTCGTTGTCCGTGACATTGGCACCACTGGTTACAATGCTAACGTTAAGCTTTTCACTCGCATTCAACAAACTCCGGAATACAAATTCGCCCTGCGAAACAAAAAAGGCTTACAGGCTTAGTCCATTGGGAGCTACACATCTGCAAACCCATTCGCTGACCTGGTATGCAGAGGTTGAATTGTAGACATCTTCACGCAGCATCGACCAATAGAAAGACGCGATCGAGACGTTGTCGCGCGCCAAGTCGAGTAGCATGCACCAGGCCAAGAAAGTCGAAATGTGATTGGGTGATCCCTGAGGGTAGATGACACCCTCGGGGATGCTCTCAGTCAGGCTGGCCGAGCACAAGTCCAGCCCGACGTGGTGCCTTTGACGGACCGGCTGTCGAAAGAGAAGGCGGCGTTGACGCCACAATGAGGCTGATGAAGTGCACGAGCAAATAAGCGTCAAGACGAGCAGCGTGATGAGGTGTTTCATCTGAAAGGCGGAGGTGGACGTCTAATAAAGTGTCCAGTGTAAGCTATTTTGTCTGCGGTGGGATGACGAATATCATTGGAGCGATTTGATTGGACACCTTGAAAGCGAGCGTCCACGTGATCACACGCCGCACTTCGGCAGCGCGTAAAATGGTGTTTTAAAAAAATACGAGATAAAGGAAAACCCGGTGAACGAGACAGAATATCTGTTTTTGGAAGAGATTGGTGACAAGGAGCTTCTCACGGGCAAGAAATTTACCCTAGAACAGGGGAGTGGTGTGAGGTGCACCCCGGCTGGCAATTAAACCGATGTGTTGTGGACACAAAGCTCCCATTATAAACGCCCCCATGACTCATGCTCCCTTGCGGTGACGCATACGCCAGACGCGGTTGGGGACAGCCAGATTCTGTGCTCCACTTAAAAACACCAGAATCCTCATCGATTTCGGTCTCCGTGTTTTTCGCCGAATACGTGATGTAGGATCGAGACACAAAGACAATGGAACGGGGCCTTTAACGGCTTTTATTACACACCAATTCTGCAATTTTCGCATTAGTTATGAGAAGGTAAATCGTGATTTCTGCTGGTTTAAACGAACTGAGTTTTCTCGAGTTAAGGACGGTAGATATTTGATTTCTTAAAAGAATACCTTTTAATTCCCAGAACCTTTTACCGCATTGTCGTAATAACTACAAGGAAACTGGACTCACGTCAAGCAGCTGGACACCAGACGTAAAAAATAACGCATTTTGGGACCTGCTTGTCGGTTTGTAAACATTCCTTATTACTAGCCAATCAAATATCACTTAGGTCTGGGACTTACCAATAGGATTAAAGCTTTCCTCTAATTGGGTAACCGCGAGGAATTCTCAAGGTCACCTATGCGCGTAACATGTTTGCACTCTCCAATTGTACTAAGGTGAATGTCGAACAACCGTGTTATTCGTGTAATTTAAAGTTCAGTAAGTGCTGGCGATGAAATACCCACTCTTAATGATTTTTGGCCTCTTAAAAGTACAGTATAGAATGCCTCCAAAACTACTTTTCCGATGCTGCAATAATGGTTCACTCGCGTAATGACGTAGCTAAGTTTGATTTTTTAATTTCCTATGATTATTTAAATGCAAATATTTGGATCTTCAATATCGATTACGACTTGTGACAATCAGCGCGGGAATGTGGTACCAGATCCAATCGAACATAGTATTAATCGATTGTTTTGAATCCCATTTGCACTTCACGTGGCACATGATTCAACGCCCAATTCAAGTGAGATTTACCACAAAAAATATCGATTGGGCCCTTGAAAAGAAGCTGTCAATTGGCAGGGTCAGCCAAAATCGATAAAGTTTGACAAAATCCACGTTTGAAAAATAAATGTTCCAATTGACAAGCCCAGGGAATTTAGGACAAGAACATACCAGGAAGTGAGGTGTACAAATTGGGGGCTACGTCAGGAACACATAACAGCAGCCTTGAGAAATCTAGGAACACTTTAACGCGTTTTACCCTAATCTAAATTATTTATACATTCGTTCACTCACAATCATTTTGGACTTTCTTAACCTTAAAAAAAGACAAACAAGGATGCATTATTTGAATCTGCCAAAATCCACAGTGATTCGAAATTGGTCCCAATGTCACGCAGGCGTGGAATGATTATAAATAAAACAGGCTTCTCGTTTATTTGAACGATAGTATTTTCTTCATTAAATCTGTCATGAACACAATCTCTAGCTGATTGATCATCCCATTGGTTCATTGCCACATTGACTGTGTCCACCGTTATGGTGACTGCATGATCAATAGTCCGTCAGTTCACTAAAACAAAAAAAGCTTTGTCCATGTGGAACCTTCCTTGTCTCTACGCGGGCTGTTTGTATTCATGGACATGCGTGGAATTGAGCACGATTCCAGGTAAACGTAGGCAGGCTTTGCAACTCAGGTTCCTTCGTATAATTTCCAAAACGAAACACAATCCAACAAGGGACAAAAGTCGAAAATGAACTTTTATTTATTTTGTTTATTTATTTATTTACGTGTATGCATCATCAGTGGTGCTCCCAGCGTGTGACAGGATGAAGCAGTTGGGAAGTTTGAGCAAAGGGGAGTCGGTGGGCAGAGGTTCGGGCACGGTGACGTCCAGACCCGCACCGAAGAGACCGCCTGCCTCAACGCCTTTCGTCAGTGCGCGGTACAGCGCCTCCTGGTCCACCATCGAGCCACGTGCTGTATTTATAAAAACGGCTCCCGGCTTCATTGTGTTGAACACCTTCAAGAAACACACAACGCATTCAATCCAGTTGACATGGCTTGTGCAATGCCCAGCACACCCTCACATACCTCCTCCGTGAAGACGCCCTTCGTTCCATCACCTAGTGATGCGCACACACACAGGAAATCTGACTCTCTGAGTAGCTCGTCAAATGGAACGGGTTCAGCCTCAACCGCAGTTCCATCAGCTTTGGTAAAAAGGAGGACAGGTTTGTATCCTTCCGGACGACGACCAGACGACGAGTAAATTATGCGTTTGGGAGAGAACGCAGCCAAACGGGTGGCGACGGCCTTGCCAATGCGACCAAGGCCGAAAATTCCAACAGTGGAATCGTTTAGACTTTCGCCACGAGCCCCAGTCCCCGGAAGTAGTCAAGCAATAAAATTATATCAACTCTAATTCAGTGAATATGTTCAGTTAATTGAGAATAATTAGCTTCGAGCACTCAGCGAGAAACTGTAAGAAGGGAAACGGTTAATTTTGCAGTTGCATTAGCAGGCGTTTGTCCCATCCGAACTTTTGTAACCTTCAGATCTTTGAGATAAAAACCAGTCGACATGGTGCTAAAAGTTTTGAGATTGTGACTAGCGGCATTTAATAGCTAAGAATCAACCTTCATAGAGGAGCCTTAATATCTCGTATGAGTTCGAGAAATTTTATCGTACAGAAATCCCAAATCTGGTTCAAATCCCGTATTAAATGCCAGCCTCATCCAAATGCTATTAAAAGTTATCAGATAGCCAAGTTGTGATATACATGCCCTTTAAATAAATTAATTAATACACGTATATAAGGCAATCAAAAACATAAAACAACAAAGATCGAATGATATGAAGAAGACGAGATCTTAATAAAATTAGTTGTAGTAAGAAATTGGCAAGTTAGTGTAATAAGACGCTAGGTTAAGTAGGAAAGCCCTACATTTAATCCACAGTTAAATGTCACTACTTAAACTAAATTAAAGATTACCGAATGGTTTTACTTTTGCTCATTTGAGGTTAGAATTTGTGTCTGCCGGTATCCGGCAATTAAAACCTACTACTTTGGGGATTTTTTCTTGGGCTTGGCTCATCCTGGTTGGATTTTATTGATGCTCATGAACAACTTTTATAGGCCGTGCTAGGAAGTGAGTTCAACATTAGAAGTTAGTCTAATGTTGGGATGACAAAATCACACTGACAGATGGGAATTTGGTTGGTGAATATCGGAAAAGCATTTCAGAAATTTCTTCTATACGATAGTGCAGAAATAATCAACCGATGCAAATTAAACCTTTTAGAGCTTCAAAGAAACACAAACCGAAGTTACCACCTACCTAAACCGATTAGAGAATAAAGAACCAAGTAGTTTTAATTAAGTAAAACTCAACTTCAAATGCAATAGAATACTTCCCAAAGGAACCAAGAAATAAATGTCTAAATTTTCAAAATCGTAGTCGAGGCTCGAGAAAAACCTTAAATGTAGATATTTGTACAACGGTTTTTCATACACGACTTCTGGCAATATTGATTTCCTTGTTTGTGTCCTACAATTATTGCATCCAAATTAAAAAAGAACCTTCATAATGCCGTTAAAGGGTCAAAAAAAAATTTAAAACAAGAACAGAATCAAAGTTGTAAGAAAACATTGCATCCATGTAATGGCCCTGTAACGTCCAAAATGTACAGTGTCTTAAAGTTAAATTGCATTTGAGTCACTTGCCTGCAATTCCTTGTCAGCCACAAAAAAATAGATGCACACGCAAACATTTTATTAGGTTTAAGTGAACCCTACCATTCTTTTATGATGACACCCTATGACTGAATATTCCTGCTGCAGACACAATCAAGCTAAAATACCTACAGGATTATGAAAACCAGCAGACATATATTTGTCATTCTTTATTGGGCTGCGTTGCATCGTGTCGAGACAGCAACAATAATTAAGTTTGCCAGGTGTGAAAGTAGGACCCATTTCGATCTACTTCAGCAATACAAACAAAATGTATTAAAAATGGCTGAAATTTTTGTGTTGGGGTCTGAAATAATGTGCTCAATTGACCATAAAGCAGATGCCTCTTTGTATTTGCAATGTAATTTAGTATTTGTATAAGTAAAAAACTCAAATACATTTTCACGCAACTAACAATTCGTACTTCATTATCAGTGTTAGTCAGCGATATGACTCCAAATATCAGGGGAATACCGTTGTAAGATAGTTTGAATTGGTTATGTGTTTCACATGACAGTGTTGTCAGGCCGAATGTTTGTTACACATGACTGACTCTTTTTTCAATACAATGCTATTAATTGTCAGCATTTGTGCTTTTTACTTGTTAAAAAGTGGTTTGAGTTTGGCGATTACATATTTATTTATTATTCTAAATTCGGCACTTTAAATGTTACTTAAAAGAATCGGTCACGCATCTATATGTCAATTAAGTATCAAAAATATTTTATTGATTTGTTTTACCGATTTTTAATTGCAAATTTTTTATCACTAGGCTTCTATTTGCAAACCCACTGCCATGTGTTAATGTATGTCATTAAAAGGACCGGGTTGCCCAATATTCTGAGTAGCACCAATAGAGACCAAGTTGTCATGCTTCTGCATCGCTTTCTTCCCCTAACATTTATTCGGGGGAGTTTGCATACGTCTACAGTTCTTCACAAACAACCTGCCCATGACCGTCAGAGAAGACGTCGAAAAATAGTTCCACCATTTCATCAACAGCCATATTACGATGAAGATCCTCTAAAAAAAATAAAGCTGCACCATATATTTCCTAGTAATATTCCCGGATCTTGGGGATCAACTGATATTGCTACGAAAGAAAAGTTGTAAGTCACGTTTGCAAAAATATATGTGGCCGTCTTGTAGTTATAGTGCTCAGAGTTACATTTATTATCCCAGAAGTGTGTAATGTTTGAAGAAGCTACTCACAGCTCGATATTGATGAATGTTTCATTCAAAGTAGCGAAAATCTTTGAAAAATAATGCTGTTGTCAGTCAGTTTTGTATTTTTACTTTTAGTTTCAAAGTTGGACAAACGTTAGGAGCTCTTCCCTCTTTATATGATAAACTTGGAGAACTCTACTATCACGAGAACAATATGTGGTACCACCGAATAAACCTTCCACTTGACTGTACAGAAACACTGGAATTTTCTCAATACATTACTCGAACCACTCTTCGCCACCTAAAAGAAATTGAGGGTATTCACTCTTCAGCATCGAATGTTAATACTGTGCTTCGAAATCGGCTTCAAGAACTGGTGGCTTTGAGTTCCTTCGACCAGACAATGGCACCCAAGACGCGACAGCTATTTCTGAGCTCCTTTATGGAGTGCATACATGGGACACTAGCTGAATATTTCAGAAACTGTCATCTGTGTGACAGTTCTAATCAGTTGTGCACTGGTGCCAAAGTGGAAACTTTTTTTAAGCGAACAGGCTTTGCGGATATATATGATAATGAAAGGATTGGTAAAGAACGTTTGCTGGAGGACATTTGGGAACCAAATCAAGAGATTGTTCTCGATTCGGATGGCATGCTTCGGTTCAGAGTGTGCAGTAATTTAGCTTGGCTTATTCGATCGGTATCGCCACTCCCACCAGTATGTTTTGATCAACTGCCTAAATTCGATGAATTCCTTGGTTGAACCTTTGGGCTGTTCGTCTTCTTGCTGAATCATACATATATCTTTATAAATAATAATGTTTGCAAGGGGTTTTTTAAACCTAGCACGAAATTTGGGTCCTCGAACCTCTCACAAATTTCTTGTTGGAATTCTACATTTTTCTTTGCAACATTGTCCTTCAAGGAAACTAATTTTCTTAATTCGATTTTCGCTCTCCAAACACGTGCAAGAATTTTACCTAAGTTTTTCCTGTCCACATCACATTCTAAATAGAATCTCAACTGCTATTTTCTTGGCCGTGATATTCCCGCTTTTGTCTTTGAGGTGCAGCCACGTCTTGAGGTAAATCCTAGTAAAAACTAATACCTGCTACCAGTAGTCGTATTGGGACAAATCTTACCTTGCCCAAACGCACAAAGCGGGAGTATTTAAAGCTAATTTTCCCCAACCAGTGTGGTGCTCAGTTGGCGCCTTAGGAGATAACTCTCCATCTCACCTGCATAGTGTTTTTCGTCTTGTGCGTTTGCATGATTGAGGGATGTTAAAGCGTGAATTATCGGTTATCATTGGTTGACAGTTTGTTGCGCCGTCGGAAGCGGTCTGCTTCGAGAACACTCTTCCGCCAGACGGTCGCCTTTATCGCCCTGAGGTCTTCGATTTTGAACCGACCAATCATTATGAATTCAGCTGCCTGCCCTTCGTCGACAACGCCCGATCCCCAGAATACATTCGAACTGTCGCCGGTATGTCGACTGAAACACCTAATGACTGATTTTAATGTGTTTTAAAGTTAAGGTTGTTAGTTTGCAGATGGCGTATTGGGCGCTTACCCTCACTTTGTGTAAATTATTTTCGTTTACAATACATTGCGCGAACTGTCCCGTTACAAATTAAGTGATCTGCATTTCGCATTTTTAGTCTGGTCAACATAGGCCAAAGAAGGCTGACTTTGATATGCACACACAGAACGTCGTAACCAAGAGAAAGTCGAAAGGTATCGTTGGTTGGATTGATCATCAGTCATTTTAAGTTCCAATTGTGTGGTTCCTTGGTGCCTTTTCAAGCCTCGTTTGCGTCGTCAGAACGCCTCTTTTTCTAACATGGAGAAGACGTGTGCGCCTATAGGGCACGATTTCACGTTTCTTTTTGCTATTGATGACAAAAAACCAGGGTAATTGATTTTTGAGGGACCCACGCTTCCGCAGAATAGTCTGTTTGCTAACAAAACTTCACCATCCACTGTCTTTTTATTTACCGACTTTGTAGATGATTCTATTGTCAACTTAGAGCCATCACCTTGGACATTTAGAAACACGATACTCACTCGAATACGCATTTTTTAATTGTCAGCCGAGGTGTTAAATCTTAACGCTGAAATATACGACCTTTTAGCTTGATCATATTGTCCTTGTCACATGAAGCCAATTAGTTATTGAACAGCTGATGCGTGGATGGACACCCATCGTTTGCTCTCTCTCTCTCTCCTTCAAGGTTTCTGGCCTGACAGTCCGTTCTGGCCCGTCTCAGGAGGCGACCCCTGTCACTTCGGCCTGCTGGGTGTTCTCGACGTCACACCGACCAACCAATTGGCTCTGCTCTCTCCCGACGACCCAATCACCTCCAAGGTCATCGCTCGCAACTCCCTTTCACAGGGACTCCTCGCTGCCTTCGCGTTGTCCTCCGCCATGGCCTACAACCAAGGTATGTTAAGCTAGGTTCCAGGTTTGATGTCCTCCGACAATCGAGCTTGCCTATCGACCGACGATTTGGGATGTGTGTAATGGCGTCTTTGCCTAAGTCTAAATCGTTTGCCATGCGTTCTCGGAGCTGAAGGCCAGCCACGTCGACATATCGACTGTGTTCTCCGACATTGGGATATAAGCCACGTCTTGTAGGCCAGAATGTGTACTGTGGTTAATACACACCCAAATATCTCGACATGCCTAGTGTCTCACGTCAAGGCGTTTTGTCACGACAAATACCCTTCCATGTAGGTTCTTCAAATAAATGTTTGGTGTGCTTCATTGGTTTAACTTTGTTAACTGGAGTGTCTGATGGCTACGTGTGTTCCTTCAACCCATTTCAATGCGTCCATTGCTCATCGGCAAGTCATCATAGTAAAATATTGTGGCGTTGAAGGGATACTTGACAGGTGGTTGCTCAGCTGAAGTGGTCGCAGTGGGAAAGAAAAATATGCAATCCGTTGAGGAATAGTTGTATCCAGATGTGGAAGCTGAACTATTTTTTAAGGCTTTACCCTCTACAACGAAATTGACCGGCCCTTCACCACACAACTTCTGCTGTATAACGCTGTGGATCAGAGCTGGCAGCTGCTGGCTTACCAGTTGAACTCGCTTTGCGGTCTGTGGAAGGCGGAGGACGCGGGAGAGCCGCTCAACTTGGCCTGGCACTCGGAGCGCATTCCGATGTTTGAGAAACCCGGTGATATTCATAGGTATGTTGGTTTCAGTCGCCTAAAAGTGAGACTTACCAACGCACCGCTGCGACACCAGCATTTTGACCGTTGTTTTGTCTAATGCCCTAGCCGCCTCAACGTCGAGGCAGTCGCTCTCATCTCGAGTGCGATGATGCGAGCCCCCGAAGAGCGCGCCGACACGCAGTCGCCCCGCCGTCTCATCCCCGACTCCGTGAGTGAGGAGGAGTTGCGCGCCGAGGTCCACGCCGAAGGTGTCCTCACAGCCGCCGAACACGACGCCCTCCTTGCTGCTGAGAGCGATGAAGTCGCGAAGAGAAATCTGCCTTTGCGGGTGTTTCCCAAACCAACACCTCACCCGAATGAAGTCTTCTTCCTTAAGGTGGGCGTCTTTCGGTTCTGTGCGACGTTGCTGTCGAATTGGCCAGTTTGCTTTGTGGTTACCACGCATGCGATTCAAGCTAGAACCATGTCGTTTGTCGACACAAACCAGTTGATTCGTAGATTAAGTCATTGCTTCTTCGGTATACGATATCCACACTGTAGGTGTAAGTTTTACCACGTGGATGCAGTCCTCACTAGCGCCTGTCCCACCCACAGCGGATGTGAACGCGATCGCTCGATCTGGAACCATCACCTCACATTCAATCGACTTGCGTCCGAAAGTTTTGTCATATTATGCGTTATCTGCGTTAATTATGGCGAATTTTGTCTCCTCTTAGCTGACTGATCGAGCAGAACTGCTGGAGGAGATGCGTGAGAAGATGCCCGCTTTTGGCGGCCCTCGGACACCATTCTATGAGGACAGCGAAATGCCCTTGAAGACGAGGGAGGCAATTCGCGAACTCAAGCGGATAAAGCGAGCGAAAACACCCCACAGTAAGGTATTGCGGCGCCCAACACGATGGAGATAAAGTGTGCCAATTGACTGCACTTTCCTACCTAAATAAAAACGCTATATTCCTCCGCTTCGCACATTGCAATCGCGCATACGGCAAAGGAGGGCTCTTCATGACAGCCAAACAAGAAGCAGACTTTATTGCTAAAAAGTGTTTCTAACCTAGGAAAATTGAGCTTCAAATCAGATACAGTTTAACATCAAAAAATTAGGTGATGAATTTTCTACGTCGCGTCCTCCATCGTTTCGCCATCTAAGGCTTCAATTCCGATGGCATTGGTTGAGGTGGGTCGGAAATTGCGGCGATGAGGTTATCGATGGTGCGTTCAGCCATCAACCTTGAAGGGAAATGCAGGTTTAGGTGAGGATAAAGCAAAGATCAAAACATTTTCGGTGAAAGTTGGGTCCTACCGGCGAGTTTCCGAGGTTGCGCTCCCAATGTGTGGCAAGATGAAGCAGTTGGGAAGTTTGAGCAAAGGGGAGTCGGTGGGCAGAGGTTCGGGCACGGTGACGTCCAGACCCGCACCGA
>UXSR01001014.1:0-12577 GCA_900604375.1 Mesocestoides corti | reverse complement strand
TCGCAATGTTGTGTTATAAGAAATTACCCTTGCGCTTAACACTCATCCACTCTGTGCGTTTGCTTAAAGTTAACACACTTAACAATCGCTGTCCTGCTGTGGCATTTATGAAAGCAGAGAACCTCGCCACACCTTACTACCTCCCTCTGATGTTAATCACACTTGAGAACCTCTGATTGTATTGATAATTATAGCTGCTGTTTACTGAGTGCTGCACAAGAAAATGATTTTAATATGCCTCACTACCATGATCCAACTGTAGAAGTCCGTAGTGGCTACAGTTTCAGCACTACCTTACAACTCTCTAGTTGACAGGCTGTAACAACCTGAGTGGAAGGAAAAAAAGCGGCGACAGAGAACACGACCGTTTATTGGTGTTACACTAGCCAAATGGCTGTGTGCGCATGAGTACGCGTGCGTAACAGGCGAATGCTGACAGAAACCAATATCAGAACGAGAGTCATTGGAACACTCGGGCCATAATACACGCATCACTCACGCGAGGAGGCTCTCAGTCCACTGCGAGTCTTTGAAACAATCATACCTGATTCAGAATCTGTGTCCAACGCAGATGTAGATTTCCGGTCTATCAGTGTGAAGAGTCGGCTAAAAAAGCAACGCCTAAGTAATTAATACGAGCCTTTTGTCATCCGTGAAGCTTTTGTCAGCAGAAGTCTTGATGATCCAGAAAAAAAATTGGGGCATCTAGTCAACACAACCCAACCTCTGGGATCCTTGAAGCGTTGTCGCCAATTAAGCCCGCCACAACTCAGCTGGCACTTAAAGACGATCACAAACCAATGAGAGAAGGTGAAGATAACCTAGATTGAAGTTCAGTAAAAGAAAATTTGCAACAGACAGGATTGAAAATGACAATGATCAAATCTCAAAGTCGTTTAAGGATATTACCATCTTCTTTCGAAGAAGAATTTAGTGGACATTCCAATGTGACTTGAATTCGGGAAATTCTAACACCAACAACTCCGTTTAACAAAATACATGTCAAACTGTGTCCCAAAAACTTTGGTGAACACCTGCGACAGCTAGATGAATTGTTGAAGTCCGCTCAGGAAAAATGTACGTTAAAAAAATTCAAGTAGAAAATTGGAATATTTCAGGTGTTTTACCACATTTCTGTCCTCCACCCACACAACCAGGCGGAAACACCAATGTTCAAATGATTCCTTGGTATAGTATTAACAAGTGGAAGCGTAAAGGAAATGTTGAGAGGTAATCAACAAATTAGCTCATTCAAATTCTGACTTTCACATAGCCTGGTTCCTTCGAATCCTAGTCCTTTCCATCCTTTAAGTGCTTGTCGATAACCCCACTAGTCTGGGTGGTGTAAAACTTGTCATATCATCTCTGTGTAACCCATTTTTTAATATATTGGTTTTTGCTGAAGCACTTTAAAGCCCCTAACAGTGTTGGGAGACTGTATTTACTCTATGCATATTCTGTTTAACACTTACCGTTTGCTCTGCTTATTCTCATAATATTTAATGTTTAGGATGGCTGTTATCCAAATCAACTGTGCATTCATCTACTATGGCTTACAAAGACATTGCAGAATTTTTCCTACAACCGCAGGTTTGAGTAGTAATTTTATTTTATCCAGATATTATTAAAATGCCCGTGGAAATACATATTTCTGCTCCACTTCTAAATTCTACATTGCCCCATCTCTCCTTGTAAACAATAACCAAAACCAAATGTATTATTGTGCTTATGGGTGGTTAACGGACAATTAACTTGTTTGAAAAGTCTGCCTGGCGTGTTTGTGGAGTGGTTGCTTCAGTGTCGTAAGTTTGTCGTGTCGGTGGTCTTATTCACCAACAGGTACTCAGCGCTGCCACATTTATTCTAACAGAGATTCAACTTTGAAGCATCAGTGGTTTTAATCGCAAAGTGCTCTCCCGTTTAGTCCTAGAAGCCACGGAAGCGCGTGAATTGATGAGCTAGAAATTATCCCTGGCGGAACTGAACAGATCTTCCAATGTCGAAACACTCTCTTCAATTCTGGACTGCATTCTACACACATTCGGCGATGCCATCAATTCAATAAGAAGGATAATTTCATCCCCGACCCAATTGCCTACCAGTATTATTTTCCTTCATGAAATTCATTTAGGTTGGCTGTTAGAAGAACAATGTTACTAATGTAGCAGAGACCAATTAATGTTAACTTTGTTGACTTTAGAAAGAGGAAATCTCGAAATCAAAAAGCACGCCAAGTTGGGGTCGTTGCATTCATTTACACCACCTATTAGTAAACCACATCAATTTGTTTATTTCATCAACTGGTCATCGACTGTTCTCTCGAGAATTGTATGATGTACCAAACCAATTTCTATAAATAAATACATATCGAACTCACTTATGTACACAGGTTGATTGAGATTCATATTCCAGCATACAGCAATAATGCATGCATATGCAAGAATTTTTGTTCTAAAATTCTAGCGCATTACTGATAAAATGGCGAAATAAAGAAAATATGATCTATAAGTAACCCAGGATCATTTAAATGTGGTCAGAGAGATCAAATTTAAGAGCTCGAATCCGACTGAGGTTTAAACAAATGAAGTGGGGCACCATTCAACTCTCACACTGACAACTTACTCATTCTAAAACACTGGAATTTTCCTAATCGACTTCAGCCTATGAAATTTTGCTCAGAAAATAGTCACCTTGGGTGGGAAGGTTAAGCCGTAACCGCTTATGTGGTGAGAGACTCAGTACCCTCAGCTAGAGAACCGAAGGGTTAAAAACGTTCCCCTTCTTCTACTGATACAGCTTTTTAGAGTTTTATTACCAAATAAATCGCGGAAATGCCAAAATCATCGTGACATACTAAAGCTGTTGCTTAACATACACCTTTATAATCACCCTGTGAGATTAGTCGTTGGTAGTGGTCTGGCTAGTTTGATGTTGCCACGATTTTAGCTTTTCTACTTGCCAAAAGCCTATCAGATGACTCATTTGCAAGGCACCAAGGTTGAGATGTAATAGAATTCGAGTTTTAACGCGATGTTGTGTTTCGCTTCTCGTGCTCCCGCTGGCTTTTGAAATCATGACCCCACTATCCCTAACTGTTAATAAAACTTACGTGTGTGTGCAATCCATCGGCGTAGCGTATAGCTAAGAGCAGGTCATGACACTGTGGCGGGCACAGTGGCCTGGAAGAATACACAGTTATGCATAACTTGGTATAAAAACATGCAACATTAAGTTCGCTAGTGTTTAATAAGTTATTTAAAGTTAGGATACGTCCCCGCACATAGGAAAATTACAACTATAGGTAAGTGATAATGAAACGGATAAATAGTAACATTCCCCCGACCAGGTAACTTGAGGGTTGACGAAAAGCAATAGGGTAGCTGGATATACAAAACAAAATCAAAGCACTTAATTGTGAGTTCGCACTGTGATATGAATCCTAGAACAGTGGGTCGAGTTCCTTTAGCGCTGTTATTGGGACATTGACGATCCAACTTTTACTGAGCATCCAGCACAACTTCCGATTCAAGTGATTCCAGAGTTTGAAGTGGCTTGTATTCATCAACTCCATTCATGTTAACGTCTTTGATTGTTCTGGCACCCTCGGTTGTGCGAAGGCGTTGTCTGTGGTCTTCAACCTTTGACCCCCCACAAAGTTTCTCCATAATGGCAGCAAAGAAAATCTGAAAGAGCACTACACCGCACATGTCCCAAGAAAATGCGATGGTAATGAACATCAGATTGGTATGATCCTCCTCAATCCAGCGCTCAGAAAAAGAAGAATCAAGGACGAGGCCGGCCTGCAAAAACCAAACACCCTGCAGCATAACGGCTCCTGTGCGAATAAATTTGAGAATATGCGATTGTGGTCTATAGAGTTCCATAACGAGAGCAAATGCGGCAAACATGGCCACGTATGATGTGAGCAGACGAGTAGCGACAGTTAAATGGAGGTGACCCCAAGCTTGGGCTCGTGCCAAAACACCGAGATTCGCGAAGGCGACAGCATGAGCCAGAAAATCGATTCCCTCGGGAAGAACAATGCGCAAACCCGCAAGGATATTCACTAGAGCTGCGAGCATGAAACTTGAATAGATTGTGCAGTAGGTGTAATTCTCAGGACGCCCCATTCTGGTTACAGTAATTGATTCGATTATAATGCCAATAACACAGGCTATGAATTGCACCAGGCCTTCTAGTACTTGACCTGAGCAGGGTCCGCATGTTCCAGGAAAGGTAAGTATTGCTCTATTTACCTTACTTCTACGAAATTGAGTTCGGAGAACACCGGTAAACCACCAGGCACCGAGAATAAATAAGCAACTTCCGAAATACACATGACTGGGTAAAAGCCCAGAGTGGGAAAGATGAGCCTCAAGGGAGATAGCTTGGCTGGTAGCAGAATGGTTAGTTGGATGACCACTGTGTTCTTCCATCCTTTATCGTAAGTAGGCGAAATAAAAGTGCCTTTGCCTTTCAGAGCAAGTTTGGGTGTACACGCTTTAACGTGCACCAATCAGAAAGCAGCATCGAAAAGAGCCACTGAGCGTCACCGGATTAGCTGACCAAGTCGGTAGGAGGAATGTGGTTCTCACGGTAGGTTACCTGTTGTTATCGTTGAGCGGGCTGTGTAATTGGTATTGTTAAATGGGTGTAGCCTATACTAGTAATATATTTTTAAAGGACAAAACATATTGTCTGTTTTAGTTCTTTTTAGACTTTAACAGATATATTGTGCGAAAAAGAATTCCTTAAAGAAGTTTCTACAGCAACCACATATTAGTAATGCTTCTGAAGTGACCATGATTTTTATTCTTATTAGTTTTAGGACCCATTTTTTGCGATTTCTAACATTTACCATTCACTTGAACAAATTTACGAAAAAATTCAGCATCAGGTTTGCATTTAAGTTTTGAAAAAACGAGAAACTTCAAAAACTCATTGCAATTTAAACGTCGTGGTACCTGGAATCACATTTGTTTTCAACTCATATGATTTGAATGTTTTAGTGAAGTCTTGATAGGTCTTTTGAAATATTTAGAACTATCAAATCAGCCATGTTCCCTAATTCCACCCCTGCACTCTTGGGGTGTCAGATTCGAAGTTTCATGTTAGTAATGGGTCGAACCAATGGATTAAAAGCAAAAACCCAACAGGCAAATCAGTGTTTTTTCACGATCCTGCACATGCAAGTCCAAAAACACACTAGGCATAAAATTCGATTCCAGCTTCTAACTTCTCTTGTCACTTATTCAAAACCTACCGACGAACGGAGTCTGACCACTAAAGTTGCCTTCTACTTCAGGGAAACGTCGAACCGCCTCTTTTTACACAAAGAGGATGTGAGCGGCGATGAGTTTTAAGCACTTGCAGATGGTTCTAGACTAAACCATCAAGCTCCTTTCAAGCACAGTTTAAGGTTCTTCAAATAAATTATGATTCTGGTGAGGTGAGACGAGGGAAGCGACTCGTAATCAAGCTGTTTTCTTGATTCAGCTCCTTTGTCTATTGCTTTTCTTTTATCTAGCATCTGTTAGTGTCCGACAGTAGTATTTATTTATGTCAGCAGTTTACTTCTAGGCAAATTAACATCCACGTCGTTCAATTCTGACAGGTGAAAATATCGTCGTAAATGTTCTGTAACCTGGCATTTATTATTGAAGCATGGACTGAGATATCTATCAACAGATCTAACATGCATTGTTCTCACGCGTTTATTTTAAGTTACAGAACATGGGCAATCGGCGATTCAGAAACCACGACTGTTTGCACTGCACCGTATTTCCTAAGGTCTTTCACGTTTTTTACGGCATTTTTTTGCATTGAATATGCTTTCTAAATTTTTTCGTTTGGTAAACCAAAGGATAAACAAGTTTTGCAACAATAAATCAGATTAAATATGTCCACTAGTATCACCTACGGTGCAGTTTGCTTTTACTGATACCAGGGATAATTCAATGGAAATATTTTTACCTGACATGCTAGAATGATTGAAAGTTTGAACCGTTTCTTTGTATTATGCCAAGGATGAGCGTTGACAATTATTCGGCCGCATACATATTCTTCTCCTGAACTGGGTATGGGTAGTGTGCGGTAGACGTATGTTACTGCTTGCACATTTTGCATAATTCGTACCGTTGTTATTTATGTGCTGCGAAGTCCAAATAGATACTACGAAAAATGCATTAATTCCTTTGCTAGATTAGACAATACGCTAGCATGGAAAGAAGTCATTTGCTATGTTTCAGGCATATCCTCGAATAAAGAAGGTTTCACAATCACTAAGCATCATCTTAGTTCAAAAGAGCGTGCAAAATAATTACTAATATCAACAGCAGTGAAATTGCAGTTACCTGGTTGCTCGATTGGTAACGATGTACCTTTCACAGGAATCACCGCAATTCGGCCACTCCAGTGTTATCAAAAATATTACAGTAAATAAATTAGAAGTTACTGATTACTGAAAAGCGTAGGTACACATTTTCGAGCAAAACAAGACAGATTTATAGAGATGACTGCGGTTCTTATCTCGAAACACTTAGCAGGGAACAAGATCCGAAGTAAAATCAAGTAGAACAGCGTCATGAAGTTGATAATCAGAGTGCTGGTTTTAGGATCACTAAGACCTCCGACGTCTAAAGACCCTTGGCCTGAGTAATCGAGTTGTGTGACAGTGGCGGAAAAAAAGCAATGAAGTAAGTTGAAGTTACTGCTCACTGAATTTCGTGCTACGGCTTACCTTACGTAAAGTGTGTGTGCACAATGATAAGCTAAGTGTGCATGCCGCGAATATGTCAAAACACCCACGACGATTAGCTAGAAAACTAAAGTTGAAACAATGAACTGGCTACTTGAGTTAGTTATTCAACTTTCAAGTGGATGTCGCAAGATGGGCTTTTTGTTAGTCCGGGAGTGAGTAAAGTCGTCGTAATCATTGAGCATCATTTTAGTGCAGTAGAGTGTAAAAAATAATTACTAACATAGAGAGAGTGAGCAGATGGATTGGAAGGATCAGTGTAAAAGGATCAATACTAATGTCACCCCAGCAGGTTTCGTAAGCTGTCTTCACGCCGAACCCAAGTCATGGTCTCAGGCTATAAAAGTTTGTACGATTGTTGAAAGTACAATTTTGGGAGTCAAATCTCAAAAGTAATTTTTTTGAAAGTCTAGGCTCGACATCAAACACCCAGAGCAACATGAATACACAAGCACCTAGGAAGATTGCCGTCACCAATTCGAAATTGCAGACGGTAGTCATTAGTTACTACTTGTACACCACACTCGAACAACCAGTGCTTCGAGCATATCCTCGAACCAGATATGCTTTCCATCCGGGAAGCTCTTCAGCTGATAAACGTAACATGACGAAAGCCATTAGTATCCATATTGATAAATTGACCTCTTCAGAAATACCGGTAGGGTCGAGCATCGCACTGAGGTTAGCCCACGAACACCTGCATAAAACGAATTGCGAGACATCGGTCACATCGTTCAGATTTCGAAATATTGAATAAGACCTTAAGTGCCACAAATAGTGAGATCTTGAAATGCATTCACATGAGGGTTTCGGTGCTTCGACAGACGTGTGTCGAGGGACCCTGATGTTCTGCTACGGCTGCAACAAGGTGCGTAGGGTTTGGAACGGGAAGGTAATTTGAGGCCATCGATTGTGTACTTTATGAATGTGAGTATGAGGGGGTAAATGTGAGGCATGGTGTCGAAGCATTGGGCTTTGCTACAACTGCAAGGATTGTAGCCGCATTCGCAATCGTTTTTATAGCGGTGTCCAGATTTACTTACTGCAGATTACCTGCGCTCTTGTCTCTGCCCACTTTACACCATTGAATGTGCATGTTTAACGTGTTCTCAGAAAATGCACGATTGCCTCAGATCTACCGTACTTTATGGACGACTTCTTCCGTGGTGCATTCTGCTTCGTTAGGAAAGAGAATTTTGCTTCAAGTTCCTTAACAGAACCTCTCAGTGGGGACAACGTGTGACACGACACAATTTGTTGTTGTGTTGTCTCGACTTAAATTATGGCTAACTTCTATTGCAGTTCCTCATACTCTCATTAAACTTGCTAAATCACATGCAGGAGGCCTTGGTGCCTGTATTTGATTTTCACCGCGATTAATCCATTATTTCGAAGTGTGTTAACTTTAAGCAAACGCACAGAGTGGATGAGTGTTAAGCGCAAGGGTAATTTCTTATAACACAACATTGCGACTGCAATGAGATCTGGTGTGTAATATTAGAGGAGACACCATTGGCAATGCCAGTTATAGAATGGAAATCGCCCCAATTGAGTGAAAGGAACAATCCAGGTGTTTTTATTATTGTCCAGTGCGACAGGCAAAACATAAGGAAATAGACGAACGTTGTCATGGAGACGAACATTGGCGCTGTGGTGGATGAGCCACCCAGAAAAGCACACAGACTGGCGTTCGAAAATGCGAAGGTCACTGGACAAGCACAGCCATCTCTCAGATAAGTGAAACACGATCACACGCGAATGCATAATTGGAACCATTTAGTCCAGACAACGACTGGTCGACATGTTTACTTCGATCCGATTTTGCTTGCGCATTGCGCAAACATCGCAATTCGTCAGTTGCACATATTCATGTTTCCACTTGAAATCACCTTTATCGCTAGTGAATCAAGAACACACTTTACCGTGCCTGAGGTTTGGCTTCTTGCAACACAGACGGAAATTCAAGTGGCTTTGCTTTCTTGCAGTATGCATGACACCGCTGCGAGTCTGAGCATAGACGGACTGCTGAAATCTCGGTTAGATTGGTGTGCTTAAATCCCTGCGGGCATATTGCAGAATCGACGTGTTGGATATAAATTCAGCCTACATTGCCAGAGTGACAGCACACGCACACACACACACAGGTTATACCAAACGATGGTGGATTTGATCAAGAGGTTACACGCCATGTTAGATGAAAACCATGCCACACGCCAACGCGCCTTAATTAATCACTATGTTTTGTTAACACACGAAACTCTCACTCGCGCTGCGCAGGCACACCTGTAACACTTTCCGTTCGATGTGTCAAACACTTCCCAAAAACTGAGCACCTGACTTAACCCCGCACTTTAGTTTAAATTGGGGATTTTTAAGCAATGCCCTACTGCTAGTTGGGTATCCATTGGAGTGGCATGAGTGCTGATGAAGTAGAAAATCATAGCACGCAACTACATCGCATTCATTGGGGCTAGAAGCGCTTAGTTAAAATCCAACACGTGAGCAGTGGTGCCCGATGTTGCCGATTTTTGTTGCATTACCTATCGGTCTAGCATGAGGTTGTCACACAATATAGAGACGGCAAAATTAAGCACCATGTTGTTGTTGCTGTTGTTGTTGTTGTTTGAAAGCACAGTATTGATACGTGCTTGATGAGATAGCGAGACACGCAGAATAGCTGGTTGCGCGTCTGCCTAATGCCCTTCTTCCTCACCACCTCGCACTTGCATTGCATCGCGTTACCGATCAGACTGACGTTCACTGCATTGCAACGCCTGGTGTTTGCTTCTGAGGTTGTGGTGAGGCAACCAACTAGTGCTATCGCAAATGCCCTTGATTCCTGATGATATCCGTATGCAGCTCCAGTTAACTAGACACTACCAAATGAAATCCGATTTCTCCTGACAGCACAGATTACTGCAATTAGTTGCATAAAGATGCGCACGCATTGTCGTCTTACTTGACTGCAAATTAAGAACTGGTGTCTGGGCCCAGCCAGGTTAGCGATACAATGACTTGCTTGAACGGCGCCACTAGAACAATACGCGATGTTTCATTTGCATTATTATCGTTGGCTACACAAAGTACCTGAGTTCACCTTACTTCGACTTTAATCAAACCTCTCGACGGATTATAGAACCACCGAGGTTGCATCCTTAGCACCACGCACTGCTCAATAAAACATACTGGATGCCAGATTCTGAAGACGACAGTAGCGGTATCCTGCCATTCTGTCCGAATATAGCAGAGGTCCTGAATAGCAATGTCACCGCCACCAAACTTAAATCAGACATCAACTCAGGGCTCATCGCAAGGCGCATGTGCTCTCTCAACAACCGTCATCTGTACCTACAGCCGCACGCGTGAATATATGTGATACCACATCAGGCTTCGTCGAAAGACGCATGTGACTACGACAACTGCATTGAGAACGAATGCGGTCATGCGCGAGCACCAACGCACCTTCTTTCACAAAACGAATCTGAGACATTCATGGAAATATAAAATAGCAAGATGTCTCCAATACAAATTTCTGGAATCTGGTGCTATATTTCTATCTGTCTTGATTAAGAAGAACGTTTGTCTACAAATCCTGGCTACATACACCAAAGCTATGTAATTATTCGCAGAAGTTCACGACCAACGCAAGTTTTCACAATTATTACATTTATTGCTATTTGTTAATTTTCAACAATAATTTTTTTTTGATTAGAGGCCTTTTATTAACAGTCGACTGTGTGATTAAAAAACGGGCTCTCTAAGCTTAAGCCAGTTGAGCGCTATTGGATACGGCATAGTACATAAATAAAAAATGTATAATGTGCTTCGGTTTGGTAGGCCAAGGTTAGGGAAAAACAAAACATTTGATGATTTTTTCGAGGGGATACTCAAATAGGAGAGACAACCATGAGCTTTGAATTAAGACACTTCAATTTAACCTAACCAGCCACACCCTACAAAACTACAATTCTTGCGCTGATTTTCAGACATCTCAATTTTACTTTGCACAATCGGTTTTGACTTTGATATTTTACATTCTGTTAGCTGTGCAGACTGTAATGCTCATGGAATTCTTCTTTCCTTTAGACTTAAAAATGCGTCATTCTTCGAGGTGACAAAATACAATTCTGTCTCTAAGTCTTAGGCTAATAAATAACATGTTATTTTTGCTTTAAAAACTCTTAAACATGAATCAGTCATGAATTCTTCAAAACAAATTAGAAATCTTGATTATGAAGTGTACAGTTCATTGTGTTTCGAAAATTTGTGCAGTTTATTTCTTAATTAATATTAAATCGTAATTAAACCCATTTACCGTGTGCCTTTGCATTCTTTCGTTCTGGTCTTTGATGCATTATAATAGCAAAGACTTAAAATCGCTTGATGTAGGTGAGCTTTTATGAAAGAGTCAACCATAACTGGCTGTTAATGGACTGTAGTTAATCTCATCAAATCAAGTTGGCTTGTTCGAATTCACTTTTGCTGGTAGCGCATAGTTCGTTTATTTCGAACTTGCTGAGAATGTCGCGGTTCGCCACCACTAGTGGCAGTCTCTACAAGGTTTGCTTAAAATTTACAAATTGTAAAAAGTTGTAGGAATCAATTCAAAACAGTGTTCCGACGTATTCTAATTTTATAATTGGTGGACTGGCGGGTTGTTGTGCGAAAACTGTAATTGCACCTCTGGACCGGGCTAAAATTAATTTCCAAAGTACTCTTGTTTCGTGAATGTAAACATTTCAGCTTCGGAGATGCGATTTAACGTAAAGGCCTTGGTGAGATTCTTGAGGCGTTCCTACGTAACTTATGGTGTTCGGAGCCTGTGGCGCGGCAACTCGGCAACATTGTCTCGGATATTTCCGTATGCCGCTGTCCAGTACGCTGTTCATGAACGCGCAAAGTACACTCTCTGTATTAATGATTTGGCTGTGTCTCATCTGTAAGCATGGTGGTCTCAATTTCTAATTACTGCATAACTGTTCTGTCATTGTTTTACTTTGTGATCTTGGTACGTGTTTCCACTGTGTATTTTTACGATAGTATTCATTATTCCACTACATTGCGTCTAGGTTTTCTTTGCATCAAAACCTGTAAATATCGTCCTTTACCTCAATGTTACTGAACTTAATATTTCTGTAACTTATTCTACTGGACTGGAAGCTTTGTCTTCTGTTAGAATCCTTTTCGCCCTATCAGTTTGCATATTTTTAATTTCCCTTATCATTTCACATAGGTCGACGTTTCAGGTTCAAATACGACGTTTTTTGGCTGGCTGTGCGGCTGGATGCGTATCTGTATCTGCTACATACCCTCTCGATTTGGTAAGGGCTCGCATGGCCGTCACCGAACGAATAAAGTGCGTGATTATCATACCACACAGCTTTTGATGTTTTGTGTATACACCTAATAATTGAGTCATTCTGCCCAAGCCAAAGTTAATCGATTTGATCATAATTTATTTTGAGACATTTTGTTAGGATTCCGAAAAAAATTGCCTGGTAACTTAAGGTAGCCGCTTGTGTGAAACTCAAATTCCACTTTTGCTGTTCTTAAAAAGTTGCCACTATATTATACTACATTTTTGGAATACGGTGATGGCATGATTGAATAATAGCACAAGATCTGTAATTTCGTAGGGTGTGGCAGGGTTGTTTCTCCGATTTGAGTGTCCCCTCAAAAATATCCCCAAGTTTTTTGTTTTTTCCTAACCCTGGCCTGCCTAGCCGAAGCACATTATACTTTTTTTATTTATGTACTATGCCGTATCCAATAGCGCTCAACTGGCTTAAGCTTAGAGAGCCCGTTTTTTAATCACACAGT
>UXSR01001013.1:0-12610 GCA_900604375.1 Mesocestoides corti | reverse complement strand
TACCCATACATAATGGAGTGGTGGCAACATATACCTCATTTTCCTATCACAATCAGGTCTGAAATGACAAAATTGACGGCGCTATGGCGTGAAACAGACGAGGTAACCTTGAGGTCACTCATCTGTGACTTCAGGAAGAAATTGCCGCAACTTGCAACACAATTGAAAGCTCTCACGAGTTACAAACACATCTGCTAAGATCAGATGTCAATTTCAGGTTTCTGGTTGAAGCCAAATTTAACCTCTTCACATTCGTAGTTGAGTCAACAAGTTGTGTAATTCTTTAAGGATAAGAATTGACATTTTGGCTGGGAGTGGTAATTATTTTCAGCCCAACACAACATGACATTGGACACAGGCACAAGGTAAAACAGCTGACGAAACGAAAAGGGCTACCAAGCTGCAGTAACCCCTCAAATGTATTCAACGTCACGGAAATAGACAAGATAACTAGACACTAGTCTTCTGCTGCTACGAAAATTTAGCCAGATATCCAATAGTTCTTGTTGCTAATAGATAATTAAAACAATTTTTTTTCCGATGCAAGGAAGTAACCTCTTGTGGAGGCTTTGTTAGAAATGTGTAAGTTTACTGTCTTCACACGACTGGTTAGCTTAGCTTTAGATTTACCTTTGTGTGATTCTTCTTTAATGTCACACATTGAATTTAACAGACCAGCATCCAAGCAGATTTCGTGGTCTTGGGGCCGTCTGGAATCGATTTTAAGAACCCCTTATCCACTTTCCAGCCTCCCGGATCACAGTGCCATGGTAGATGGGAATATTACTCACTGAAAACCTAACTTCACCCATTTTGTTAAGACTACGAACAGTGACGGTCAGGAATAGTTGACCTTTCCAAGGATAAAAGCTTGAACTCTGCTAAACTGGGTCATAGTGTCAACAATTTTCATCAAATTAATGGATGACATACTGCTAGTAGGGATGTTTCTTGCGTGGACGGTAAATTCACCAATGAGAACGTCGTTAGTGCGGGGGTTTCTGGCTTCGCAGGTGTACGTCACAGACGGCTGTTCTCCGGTGACCTGTGCAAAAAAATCGATACCGTAAATCAATCATTCATTATTATATGTAGTACGCGAACTTAGACACATGGAATGGCGCTGTAGGGGAGGGATTTTCATTCATTAGGACGTGGATATAGCAGGTGGTGGGCAGCTACAATTAACCTCATGAATGTTCCCTAAACACGTGGATTAGTCTGCGGCACCTGTGTCTAATTGGAGGAAAAGAGGCGTACCCTGATGGAGAGGATGCTGTCTGAGGTGATAATGCGCCCGCTGGGTTCGGACCAGGTGTACTCCCACTGTTCATGGGGAGGCGGCGTTGGCACAACCTGGCACCTCCTCACCACCATTCCGGTCGCCATGTCTTCCGATGGCATGGGTCTGATCTCGAGCGTCCTTGGCTGAGCCCTGCCATCTAGGCGGGAACAGGAACACACGGGGGTTAGTCGATGGAGAAAAACAGGCACGCGCACACCGACACACACCTCGGCAGCCATGGTTTCCCTGTCAGGTCATCTCCTCTCTCCCTCTCTCTCGACGTGGATTTCGAGCGATTATTGGCTAATTGGTGCCCATCGTGGTATTCCTCTTTTTGAAAACCTACCCAATCCTTCCACACACTCACAACCACGAAACCGGGCCCCTCTTAACTGAGACCCCATGAAACTCAAACCCTCAAAACTTTTGCAAGACGAAACACTCAATTTTAGTCCAGTTTGTGAGTCGAAAGAGGGCGAGGATTGACCCGACAGAGGAACACGGTTTGCAGTTATCAGTGGCAATGGCAGCAGCAGCAGCATCATCACAAGGGGGTTTTAAAAGCGACAAAAAGAGCAATTTCAGCAAGCCATGCGAGAGCGCAACTTAAGATGGAACAAAAGACAGAAAAAAGCTTGCAGCTGGTTCGGTGGCATCGGTACTGCGAGTGACATTGAGCGGAGCGGCTTATCACTCAGTTTGAGTGCGTGCGTAATCTTACGATAGTTGACGGCTATTTGCTTTTCAAAGACCTCGCCATCGTCCAGCCGTTCGACAAGGCAGTAGATGGGATACCGGAAGGTGTCTGACGTGACCCCCGACAGGTAGAGGTCCTGGTTTTCGGACAGAACCTCATCGGTTCTGTCGCTACGGGAAACCCAGGTGAATTGGTAATTTTCGATGTCGTTCTCGTTTTCCAGGTAACAGCGCGACTGCAGGGTGTCGCCATCGCGCACTTGAACTGGCGTGGTGTCACCGTTTGTCAGCAGAATCTTCGGCTCGTCTAGTCCACCACCCAAGGAGATTACCTCATCTGACACAAAAATTTCGGCTTTTAAGTACAATCGCAGGCAACGCCAAGCCCACTTCATCCATCTGCTCCCCAATTCTGACGAGGCTTGTCCCCCAAAAAAATCTCTGCTGACTTACCTCGAAGAGTCGCGACTCGGATTAGCGGGAGCCCTGTTGAGTGTGGTTTTACTGTAATCAAAACGCCAGACTTTCAGAACCTATTCCCTAAATTAGATGTTCAAATTGTACAAGTGTATTTCAAGTATTTCCACTGCACATCCACTTCACCTCTTCGGATGCCTTCCAGGTGGAACGGACCAATCACCGCCAAAGACGTTTTCAACTAAAGCCTAAGAGGAGTCAGTTCCTCGGTAAATTTCCTTGGCACACATTCAATCAGCACGTAGGCTTATTGCTTTCTTCCTATCTGATTGAAAAGCCATTGGGCAATTTGTCAGGCGTTTTTTTTACGGATGCGGCCCTGCCACGGATCATCCCTGTCTTAAAAACAGACTTTTTTAGCATAAAAGGTAGTAAGTAGCAGAAAATTCGCGTTGGCGGCATTGCTGATGAAGATAAATATTTGTGGATATAAATATACGTGTATGTGTAATCAAGGTAATGAGTGATAACAATATTACATGCTTTAAGTAGTCACAAAAGACCGACTGTAACAGGGTGCGGGCGACTTAACATGCGATGGCAAGTGAAAGCCTCTAAACTACGCCTGGTGGTAAGGTCAACTTTACAGAAGTCATCATCATTTTCATCATTATTGCGCGAGAATCGACGGTTGTATTCCACGTAGTCTCGCCAGCTTTGGCCTGGTTACAAAAAAACCACCGACGCATGATTGGCTGATTGGGTGGGCACAACGTTAACTCATAACTATGCAATTTCCTCTCAACTACACAGACTTAAGTCAAACAACGAGAAGACAACTTGGTGAGAGCCGAAATGGCAATTTGTTGGTGTATTTCAAATCTTATGTTTTTTACGAGGGCTCTAAAAATCGATTGGCTATCAAAATTCGCATTGATTTTTGGATTTTCGTGGCTGATTACGTGACTAAAATTTCTATTTTATTGGAAGCTGAAAGTTACTATCTTTTTAAAAATGGAAAAATAAATTTACTCTAAAAATGAGGAATATGTCTGTGAAGTAAAGTGTTTTGTACTTGCTAATGGTGTTTAAAAGTGCTACCTATGAGATGAGGGTGGGTAAATGACGGTCTCTAGAGCGACGCATTATTGGCTGTTGATATGCTAGCTTTGAATTTGTTTAAATTTAAACCGCAAACGATGGGTGGATTATTTGTGCGTGTGTATGCGTGCACGTTAATTCGGTAACTAGGATGGTCAGAAACGGCTGGATTTAAATAAAACGACGCCAAATGACTGAACAAAGTCGATGCATACGGTTTCCTTTTTCGATGTGTTTGCAGTCTTATATTTCTAAATTCTACACAAAAAATAACAATAACAAAATTCTGGTATTTAAACAGCGGTCGTTTAACGCACAGGTCAGCAGTGCCAATAAATATAGCTTGGAAATTTGTAGAAACATGCCTTTTATTCACAATTTCCATGACAACAGTTAATGCACCCAATCAAGTACATTTAAAAGAATCAATAACTAAAACTTAGCCTTAGTTTTGTGTGAAAAAGGAGGGTGAAACGTAATGAAAGAGGAACCGCATAGGTCGGCTGTAAAAGGGCCTTTCCCAAAAGAGAGATTGAAAATCAGTGTATCATTCAGGGAACAATCTTCGATTCGGTATTAACGCTTAGAATGAACCATGACCGAAGTTAGGAAACTGTTTGACTAATTGAGTTTCCCACGGGAATTTTCTAGCCAATCAACTTACCCAAAACTGCCTGGCCTTGAAAACTAAAGACAAGCACGAATATGGCAATCCAGAGCTCCAAACGCCCCTTCATTTTGATGTACTTGGACGCGGCTGCAGCTGTCGCAGTTATATGTAGGTAACTTGCTCTGATGTCCACGAACCGAACAGAGACGGCTGCTTATGGAAAGGCGGGTGTGGGCTGGCGTCGGTGTGCACAGTTAACCTCCACACCGTGACCACCATTGGACGCTTGGTGGCTGCTTTCGAAGACATTCAATCCCATTGGTCGGCCGCTGTTACGGTGTGTGCACGTGCGAATCCAAAATCTTCGATCTGATCAGTGGCCAATTTGTGCAAAGAGATATCGGATATTTGGCAAATGCCACTACTAACTCAAGATTAACTCATGACATGAGCGCATCATCGAGAAGGTGTGGTACGAATTTTAAAAAAATTAGACCTAGGATTGACTCCTGTTGAGGGCGATTCTTGGGGTAGATTTGGGCTTGCAAAACCTCTGGTTATGGTGAGATTTTGAAGCAAATTTGTCCTGTACACTTAACTTCGACACGTTTATTTAAAAATAACTAACAAAAACTTCAAACTATTTAAATTCACACAATTCTCTTCTGTATTTCGGAAATGCCACAAGACAGCACACACGTGCAGTGACTGTGCTGGACCGAAAATAGTTACCACTCCCAGCCAAAATGTCAATTCTTATTCTTAAAGAATTACACAACTTGTTGACTCAACTACGAATGTGAAGAGGTTAAATTTGGCTTCAACCAGAAACCTGAAATTGACATCTGATCTTGGCAGATGTGTTTGTAGCTCGTGAGAGCTTTCAATTGTGCTGCAAGTTGCGTCGAATTATTCCTGAAGTCACAAATGATTGACCCCATGTCCACCTCGTCTGTTTTACGCCATAGGGCCGTCAATTTTGTCATTTCAGACCTGATTGTGATAGGAAAATGAGGTATATGTTGCCACCACTCCATTATGTATGGGTATAAAGAACAGACCTGTGTAAAAGTAGGTAGATTAGGTGATAAATGACATTCCTAGCATTTTATCCTGCCACTTCTCACCTGCATTTTGCGTCAATACAATTGTTTAGTTCAACGAGCATTTTATTATTGCACATTGTTGCTATTCCACATCAGTTTTTTACCAGATTCTCGTTTGTCTAAAGAGCAACACTTCGTCAACCGGTTCCCCTAGTTGGCAGAGGCATGCAATCTTGAGTGTGGTATAGCTTCGATCTTAGTAATTCTAATAACGGACCGTTAGTTATGGTCTTCGTAAGTCAATACAACCGCAAAAATAATTACTTGTTTTAATTAGTGTACAGAGTCAATATTCATTTGATTTTATCAACGTTAAACGTGTGTGAGTGTTGGAACTGCAACGGGAAGTATTCAAGGGAAATTAAAATGTGGTCAAGCCGATTTCAAAGGAGTGATTTTAACCGAAACTGTCGCCTAGTTTCTGGGTGACCTTCGGACACTGATGATAATCCATGGATTACGAGAAGGACAAGTTATTGAAGGCTAGATGTTGACGATGTGACTGCATTCAGCAATTTACGGCAACTCGGAGGCCCTTGGAAATTCGGTATTTGAGTTCCACAAGGGTTAGCAGAACGGAAGCAATCAAACACTGCTTCCACAATCATCGCTCCATTCTCGCGTCTACAAAGTAAACCTATTCTGGATCAGATCATAACCAGAGGTGAAGAATGTTTTCGGAAAGACGGCGTACAAAGAATTGGAAGGTGGAATGATGACAGTGAAGGGGCAGAATCAACGACAAAGGCAGGACACCCGTAACCAATGAAAGATTTGTGGAAATGTTTGTTTTTGCGAAATTATTTTACGCAGCCAAACATGGTTATTTTGAATCCAAGGAAAACGCGCAGATTCGGTCAGTCGAAGAGGTGTTATTGTGCACCACGACAAGGCCAGACCACTTGGAGGTCAACAGCCACTGCAACAAGCCACACACCTGAGATGTTCAAATCCTTCAGCCCCACTCAGCATATTCCCCTGACCCTGTCCAACTCAGGCTGTCAGCTGTTTCGTGAAGTGCAGAATAGTGAATAATCTTTTTTACACATGTTTGTTGGTCGAATATGCTGCGAACAGCACACACGTCCGCTCCTACGTGAGTCAAGGACTGAAATGTCATGCGTCGTGTTTAAGGTGAAGGTGAAGGCAAGTGTGGTTTGTGGATTAGCAGAGAGATTGAGGTTAAAATGTCGTGTGAATATGCAAAAGTACAATTCCGTGTGCACTAACCACACAAACATTGACGCACCGTTAATGCATTGAAGAGTTTTGCATTTATGTTGCAAAAAGTGTCATTAATGTCTCGGGGAGTAATGGAAACCGCGCATATGCGTTTTGCAACAGGCAACATGCGTTCTGCAATATTGTAATGCGCTGAAAAGCTTCTGCAATGTTGCACAATATCGTGAATAAACGAGAAAATGCAAGAGGTGAGTAGTGATGGGGCTCGAACTCGTGTCTACCATCGATTTTCACACAAAACAGAGCTTGTGTGCGGAACACCAGTCAGTCCGATATGCTGATCGATTGAGATTCAGCGAGATCTGTTGTGGCAAAGCTTGATTGGTGGTTGAAACGAGAAAGCAGCGGTTGTTCTGCTAACCAATATAAAGGCATAAATTATGTGCTACGTGATGTGAGTGAACTCAGGTGGCACCTCCACCAAATCAACTGACGTTGCACCGTTAGGTTGTGGCAGTGTGAATTTAATAATCGCACGCAAATCTGTTGCTTCATTGGGAGAACTCCTAGCATGGATCTGTCGTTGATTTTTTTCGATCAGGTAGAATTTGTTCATCAGTTTTTGACTCGTAGCACCTACCTATGACACTCTCCTTCTTGATCTGTTTGGGAAAGGGGGATGGATGGACGCGGATGGACGAGATGTTTGCTGTCAGCAAGTAAACAATGGGGGACTTTGAGGTGCGTTGGACGATTTGGCAAATCCACACACACACACACACACACTTACACTCGAAATGCCTGACACGTGTCGTGTGTTTGTGAGTGTGTGGGTGGTTGGGTGGTTTCCATCGTGAAATGTTGCCTGACTGGTGGTCCGAATTACCGCCCTGTGAAAAGTAACGTTCGACACGGAACATCACCTCAAGTTAGAATGTCGGTTTGCTGTGTAGGGAGGGCGGAAATGCACAGTTCGTAGGTGAGATGGGCCTGTGTCCAACTCCACAAAACTGTGTAATTGGAAGTTTACTTGATCTGGCATGAAAATGGATGGAGGAAAGATGTACTATTATAGACAGCAATCACTTTTAAGTGTGTGGTCCCACGAATATCTCCATTTAACCGTTTATAGGCTCGAATTTTCTGTTAATATGCATTTGCAAATGAAAGTCATTGACTGACTAACCTGAATCTGACGCCGGGGAGGCCAAGGTTTCAGGACTAGCAATTACAGTGTTGCATAAAGACAGCCAGGGTAAAGTACTGCCACCCTTTTGTGTTATGAAGCCTTGGCTGGAAGTCAACAAACACTCGGCCCGACCAGGTGGTCATTTTTTGCTTGTGTGCAAAAAACAGATTCTCAGGGACGCGACATCAAATGCTGGATTTCTGTGTCTCCGTTTTTTGGCGGTTTTCCACGCACCTTCATGAAGTTTGGCCCAATTCTTGGTATTCTAAGTTCAAATCGGTTCTCACCATCGACACCACAAGATAAAGAAAGATTTACAGTCTGAACAGGTCAATTGCATTCCTATTCGATGGGGACGGCGAAGATATGCGGGCCGATTGTAGTCAGTGGAAGTCTAATCAGACTGGATTGGCACCAGGTACCGCTTGGAGGTGACAGCCACCGGACACGTAAATTTCATTCTTGCCGAATGTCCCACACACGTGTCAAAATTAGACCATAGGACGCAGTTAAAAATACAACCAGTGATCATGTGGCGTTGTAATCCCGAAATCGCAGCCAACAAGCACCGGACATGACACTTCTTTGGTCTAGAGACAATTCCATGGTCATGTGAGACGCAATGTGATTCGATTCGGCAAAAAATTCTGGATTTGATTGTTCTCCGGTGTCCTCCTTGTTCGTTTAACTTCGATGCGGTAGATGCGAGGTAGGGCTTGAATGTTTCCGATAGACTTAGAGAAATTTATTTAAAGCAACGAAAGCCAGGATTGCAATGATATTTCTCAGCTCTAAAGTTGTTTAATTGGAGGTTCCGGTGTAAGCGTGTCAATCGTAGCTGTATCTGCTTTCTTTGAAGCGTTAAATACGAACAGTCTGTCCACTGACCAGTTGCTCATGTTTCAGGTGACTAAAATGTTTGCGTAAAAAAGGGGCTCACGATTTACAAATTGCCGGAAAATCGTAAACGCAATGTGGACGACAGCACAAACATCGGACCACAAGTGTTGTATTTAGGTCAGAAAGTAGAACCAGGTTGCCAGAACAAGACGGCACATTTATCAGACACTGATTCGGGGATATTCAAAATCCAATGACGCCAATTCTGGTGGTCCTGTTTACATTAAACCGACGAAACAGGTCACCAAATTCTGCCGATTTAAACGCCAACAAAGTGGTTTGGAGCATATTCATGTCTTGCCAAAGTCCACGCGCTACGACAAATTACGAAAATGCTTAAAATGCATTGATTTAAGCGGGCTTGCGTTACCCGTGTTTGAATGACTAGATGCTAAAACAATGGCCATCTTTCTAATTCTCAGCAGCAGAATAACGTCGTTTTTCAATTTGATTGTCTACATTTATAAATCGTTGCATTTTATGATAAAAATGAATCGCAGTAAGCCTCGATGCTAGGATAAAATTTCATTTTTTAAACTGTTGTACCTTTCCCCGGATCCCTGGTCTGGATTTGTCAGGAGAAGGTCAGACTGTCGAGAGGATTACTCATCTGTTGAAATCCAACCACTGTAACTGTGACTGGTATCTGCTTCGATCAGATGGAACCCTAACTGAAAACAGGAGCATTCAACACAATTCAACTATTCCAAGTTTATAGGTTGCCAGATGAACAATCGTGAATATTCATCGTCCCTAAGGGAACGATTACAACAGTACAGAATTGTTGAAATCACGGTCCACTCATTGATGGTGGTTATGAATTGCTAGACTCCATTTTGGAATGGGAATCGCTGGTTTTGACCAATACTTATTGGTGCAGCAGTCACACATTCTTGTGGAACACCGCTGTTAGTAATCACGCCCCCGTTGCTGCACCAACACATCTAAACTTTTTCCACAAACGAGATGATTCACACCGCCTACATTGGGGTTAGTCACAACATTTAGTGAATGATAATTTTAGCGTTTCATAGATGTACTGATCCGAAAGCATCTGACGGCTGATATGTGTTCTCTGCGAGGAGTGGTCGTCGTAGCAACACTAGTGCACTAGTTTGATTTGGTGTGCGAAAAAACCCATCTTTTCTGGTTTGGCTGCAAGGAGCGTTCATGTTCACGCAGAATTAGCAGTAAAAATTCGGCTTTTTCTACAAAAACCGGATACTGTAATATCCTGCAAGGGGTATGGTAGATTTTGGATTAGATCAGAGGATAACATCTTTTAAAAAAAGATGTTCCGTCCTGTGGATTCGCGTCCAAAGTGGAAGAGAATTTCGTGAAAGTAGGACAGTTGGAAGATGCGAAAACCAACTTTGGTTTGAATTGCCATCGTTTCATCGAATTTCGTGATTTTGCGCCGAAAACTTTAAACTTTTTGCTAACGTGTTGCACTTTTAGATCATATTGCATATTTAAAGATGATTTACACTTTAATCTTACTCCATCAGCTGTCCACGGCACACATCTACAGAGACTGCTTCGTTCCAATTCAATCGATCAGCCGGAGAGGTGGTGATCATTGAATGAAAACCCCTCACCCCTCAATTACTCAAGCAACTTTTAAATAAGCAACTTCGTAGAACATCGGGAGTAACAAGCAGATTTAATTTAGAGGCCCTCTTTTGCCAGGCTGGAATTCTGGGCAAAATACGTATCTTCTACATAGTTATATTAATAAATACACATATGGAATAGCGTTGATGCAATTTTTTATCCATTGAAACAGTACGTGAGCTGTGGGCTTTCGGAGCAAGTTTACGCGTCTCAAAATCGGTTAAAAAAGGCCTCCAGATATGGTGATTAGTCAGCGTGAAACCAATTTCCAACCAGTAATATCAAGATGGGCTTTAAAATGTGACCTCAGATGGACGCAGAAATCTCCACTGACCTCGTGGACAGCACAAAATGAACGCGATTTCGCGACTAAAAGGTCAGCGCGCCTTAAGCATTGCTGGGCAACATGGCCCATCGCTACATCGCGCGTCTTTTGGGAGAACTACGCATTACCCTGGCGGGTGGTTATGGCTGAACCACTAAGAGCATCCAGCGGTTGTCAGAATCCGCATTCTTTTCGCCCGCAAGTTCGCACTTTCGGCGGATTCGCAAGAATGACAGCGAGGAGGCCTCAAATTCCTCCAGGTGAATGCAACGAAATATTGTACCCTTGTGCTTGGGGGGTGCTTAATTAAAACAAAACGAAACGAACAAGTGTTGCAACCGTACAAATCCCGGATCCATGCCTCAATCGAGCTACTAATTTTAGTAACGGATCAAGAGCAACGTTTGACCAATCAGGGAATTGAGTGTCAGCGTGATAACTCATTTTGTGTGCACTGGCAGTAAACTGATGAGAAATGCGAGTAAACGACTTGCAAATTATGTTGTTCTACAGAGTACGACCAAAGTGATGTACGTATTAGAGTGGACGAGTGAGATGGTTATTTTTGCATTGTGATTGGTTCATTTCAAGTTGTGTAATGCTGTTCATTACCACCCAGAGAGAATGCACTTTATAGGCCTTTTAGGACAAAAATTTGATTGGCCGATGGCGGGAACACATTCAAACCGCCCTTAATGAGACAAGGTTGGCAAAAAAAGCAGAAGCACCAGAACGCAGGGGAATTTCAGTGCATTCCAGTACTACCGAGTTACAAGAAAATTTGTGTGATGGATTGTACCCTTAGTTAGGTGAGCTCACATTAGGTTTTCTGCCAGATATTTGAGCAAACATTACTAGCCAGCCTTGTTTTGTATCCTATCCATGAAAATCGGGCAGGTAAATTTAACAGGATAACGTGATTTAAGTTGGCCAGCATACACCTTAGCCACAAGCCTATAATCAGAGCGCACACAATGATCACTCCATGCCTGTTGGTTAAAACAAATCGGCAAAGACGATTTGAAAAAACCCAATCGTGCTTGTCGGCCAGAAGAGGCAAAGAGAAGCATGTTTTTCATGCAAGAACGACACCTGATCTGATGATCGCATTAATCAAACCACTGGTCTCGCTTTTCATTTGCCAAGTTTTTCGGGCGATAACGCGCACGATGTTAGTCACCACTGGCACTTCAGAAATCGTATATCTACCAACCCCAAATGCAGAACACACGATAAGTCAATTAAATTAGATTGCAGTGCACCTGGAGGTAGTTAAATTAATGATAATTTGTGTGGCATCGCGCATTTAACAAACCGATATTTTGAACTCGCGCACACCAAATATTCGCACTTGAATCTGCCGCTTCAACCTCATTGGCCCAATCTCCTTCGAATCTGCTATTCGAGGTCGAGGTCGCCTAGGGTCGCTGCAAACTCTTAACGAGGTCTTATATTCAGGCGTTATATTTTGTAATAATATTCAATGATTTCCCGATGATATTGACAACATGCAACCCACGACGGAGGAAGTTTTCTGATAGGTGAATTTTGGGACAATGGCCCTTTCAAGGTCGCTGTAATTAAGCATAATTTTTAAGCACTGATGTTTTCCAAATTATTAGATGTGAATTTGTACATTTGCCATTTAAAAAATGAATAAAGATTCCCCAAACTCTGCTGATTTACCAATAATTAATTTTTTGAGGTGAAAAGGTAAGGCAGTAGGGATGGTTCCATTGCAGTGGATCTTTTGTACACCTAAGTAGACGCTCTCGAAAAGGCAACGATTCTGGTGCATAAACAGCTCATTCACCCACGAATTCACTTTGGTGATTTTCAAATACGTGGTTCAAGAAGCGTTAGGCCATTGAGCAAATATAACGAAATGGGATCATCTTTCCGCCCAGTCCATGGATGCTAGACTTTTGAAATATGCAACGGCGATGTGTAGTAGGCCATCGTGCCTTTTCATAAATAGTGTGCGTTGTGGCAACTATTGGTCTAGGACAATTTTTGATTTTAAGTGTACCGTTGTGAATCGTGTTTATTCAACTCCTTAATCCGATCGTTTCGCCTCCGATACAAGGCTCCCCTTCTCGAAGCATGGCGACAACCGCGCAAATCCCCAACTCCCCCCTCATTCACATGGATATTTATCTTGGATTAACCTCACACCTAGATCTCT
>UXSR01001012.1:0-12619 GCA_900604375.1 Mesocestoides corti | reverse complement strand
AAGTGCTACCCACCAATCCATGGAAAGCTTAAATTGACCATCCAATCGAGTTCTGTGTGGTTCGGGATGATGGTTCGGTGTTCACAGAAATCAGTGTGTGATGGGGACTAATACGTTTACACAATGCTCCTTGTTTGACTCGTGATAGGCAACTCTGCCTAGGCAAAGTTAACGAAGAATCGGCCACAAGAAATGCTCTGACGGTTTGTTACACCATAGGCTTCGTTCAACCTTCAAAGCATGCAAAGACTTGTAAATTTCTTGACAAGAGATACTTGAAGGAATGAAATTTTAATGACTGCGTGTACAGACAGGTCCATGCGCATGTGGTATAAACCTGCTCTAAATAACAGAAGTCTAAACCACACCTGTCTTCGTAGGAAGAGACTTGATGCCAACCATCCAGACAAGTCCATTCCCAAATGCTTGTTCCGGAGATATTTCAGCCTCGTTCTCCATCATGAGACTGAGGTTCTTGAGAAGACCACCTAACCCTTGGCCGCCGACGTCTTGATTGTGCTCACCAGAGATGCGATCGAGCGCAGCCTTCACGTGACTGACCGAATGAACGGGTCTTGGCGCGGAACTAATGGCCAGTAGGTCGGGACGCTGAGAACGCGCTTTGAGTGGTTGGTCGATGTTTGCCGCTGACTCCATTTGAGCCAGTGTCGCCGGAGGAATAAAGACTAGCAGATTGCCTTTTGGCACACGTGGAGTCAACACCAGACCATCTGACAACAAAAAATCATTTCAACATTGTTTTCGCGGGTTTGATTTGCAAATTCAATCGAAAAAACCCAGACACATTGCAAATCCACTGGTAGTATGTGGCAATGAACCATTCACTACATGACACCTATCTGCGGATTAGGCGGTTCAAATTGAAAACGAGGTCAGAGTATCGTGCTAATGTAACTGTTGCTATACCTGTGGGGGACAAATGCAGGGGAGGGACGAGAACTTTGAAGCCAGGGACAAGTTTCAAATCGAGCTTTGCGATGACCTCCTTAGTCGATTCATCAACGGCCGTCCCGCAGACACCCTGGACCTCAACGACTAGTCGAGAACCAGGGGGAAGAGTCGCCAGTCTTGGGTAGTCGCCTGGACTGCCAGAACGAATGATGCACGTCCACATACCCGTCTCCAATGGTGAGGGAACCAGTTGGGCACGAAAGTCCGAGGAATAGGCAATGGGGTCTGCGATGGCTGTTACGATGTTGGACTCGACAATCACACCGGAGTCGATAGCATAGCGCTCGGCGAAAAGAAACGCACGCAACCAGTTAGGAAGGTAGGCTGACCGTGCCTGGTGGTGTTCACCGATACCACCCAGTTCAAGGTGAGCGGAACACATTAGGGGAGAAAGGTCTGAGATACGGGTGATTGACAACGAGTCAGCGCATGAACTGAAGAAGTGAAGGAATGTGATAGATAAATACATAATTCATACATTATGTTTAATTCAAAACAGCTATAATTGGTGCTAAACTACAAATTAGTATGAATGATTTTCACGACCACTTTCTAGATTAGTAAATACAAAGTTATGCCATCGTTACACAATTATACCGCCAAATGATCGTTGGGCCAACAAATTGCAGAATTTTGCAGGATACTTGTCTTGAACAAAGTGGGACGGTTTTGCCGGCATTTGGTATTAATAGGGATGGGTCCGTGTTGCGATAATCGGCGACCCTCTTTGGCTGTTGTGATTTTGTCAATAGTAAATCAAGGCTGAAGCTCCATTAATTGATTTAATTTTTACGAACTCGATCAAATGTGTAGAGGTAAAAGAAATGAGAACTGAGGACATACCCATTGGATGAAGGTTTGGTTAAAGAATGGCCGAAACGAAGAAAAACCTCATGAGATGAATCCAGCCCAACAGACATGAACGACGAATCGGAGTTTTTTGATTCAAGACGCATGTTTGGGGACGAGCAAACATTCTTCACTAAAACTTTTCCCAATAACGATGTCCGTACTTCCCCTTTGCCTTTGGGGGTAAATTGAATATGTACATGACCAGCACGCAGAGGAAGCATAAAGAGCGACTGATTATCGATCCACAGGAGACTTGGATCACTGGAGGACCAAATTCCGTCGCCTGAAAATATTATGCATGAATCGGGTAGAAGACCCAATGGCATTTTTTAGTTGCAGTCAAATTTGGAAAAGGAGTTCAGATATACAATTTCTGCCAAATACGGCTTAAAGCATTTGAAATTCGAAAATCGATGATAGGAAGTCCGAGGCTGACCTGTATCAGATTAAGGAGTCTTAATTACAACTGTTAGCACGCTAGGTGGAGCACAAAACCACAGGATTGATATGCACTTACGGTAGCACGCAATTAATGCCAACCTATCGGCAGGGTAACATCCCCAAATATGCTACAATGAGGTTGAGGTAGAAGGCAAATAGAGGTGATAATTAACTAAGGTACGCTTGGGTTCACTGGGTAGAAGACTGTGTGTACAATTTTAAAGTCAACTAATTACTACCATGTTTGAAACCGGATCTATAAATTTAGCAAGTGCCTTACGAGGGAGCAGACCATATAAACTAGAAAAACCAATCCGGGAACAAACCTTGTGGAAGGATGGGCAAGCAAGCCCATTGGCCGACGGTGAGTTCTGAATTACCGCAGACATCAAGCGGGGGGCCTGTAGGAATAGTGAGGTAGCTTGGGGCGAGGATGGTAGTTTCGTCTGCCATCAGAGAATTTGAATATGTTAATTGAATTGTTGTGGCTGACTGCAGTGTGGTCAAGTCCGCGTGAAGTGGAGGCGTGAGCCGCAGCATAAGACGGCCGAGTGGATGATGTGAACCACTTCCATCACTGACAACGGAGTAGTCAAGCAAGTTAGAACGATGCGCACGTATTCGGAAGGACAGAAATTCCTCTAAAGTAGTTAAAATAAGTGAAGTATAAACCCTCCCGATTTTGATTAATAACTCAGTTCATGGCAACAGATGTAGAGTTCAGTTAGAGGACCGCCATATTTGACTAGTTTAGTACCATACGTAAGTCGTTGTCAACATTAGGATATTTTTACGTAAACCTCAAAGGCGGAAAAATGGTAGAACTTAAGCAAGTATGTTAAGGGAAAACCCACCAGCAACTGCATCAAAGGCTTCCCCAAGCTCATCGTGGAACGACAAAATTATGGGATAAGGTCCGCCAAAAGGAAGACCGGTGCTCGGTTTCAACAAACTATGGTGTCCAGGTTGTGCTCTAGCAAGGAGATAGAGAGGTGGCTTGACGACCACATCGAAAGCCAAGGACTGAAGAGTCCGTTCTTTACGTCCAACACTGCTGGTAGACATGCTGCTATAATCAATCCGCAGATGACATCTGCAGTCCTTCAAACGCCAATTCGACCAGGCGTCACAACGACCATGGGCGCCAGACTCAAGGAAACCACCGGGAGATAACTGCAGGAGACTTGGGGGTGAGTCGCTTGGGCAATTAATGGTGTAGTCGGTACCACCATCTGCCAGACTAAAAAGATGAAGATTGCCGATGCGAAAATATGATCTTTTGAAGGAGAAATATGACCGAGACAAGAACACACATATGAGAAGGAAGTTTCAGTTGAATTTGGCTGTTGGGAGAAATGAGGAGGCGCGGATTCTGTCGGGGAGGATTGAGCAGACGCAGATGAGGCACAATGGTGAAGACAACTTCAGCAGAGAGTTTGTTAACGGGATGCAAACCATCGCGGCCATCTGATGAAAATGATACTAGTTGACCAGTGCTAGCTCCCCCCTCAGTAAAGACGGTCAATTGAAGTTTAACCTGCCCCGGTGCAACACCAACAAGAACCATACCCGAGGAGAGATTAATCTGGAAAACAGCAATAAACACATTATTTTATACTTTTCAAATACAAAGCGCTTAAATATGTTGATAAATTAATAGGCACGTCGTTTTAAGTATATTTACAAGCAAATTACACATAATTTTCTCCAGCCGTTGGTTCAGGGTCAATTTCAACTTGCTGCATGAAAAGGAGCGATTTTTACAAAATTTTTGATTTCAGTCATAATTGAACCGGATCGCCACAAAAGTGTACAAGAGATTGCAGAAAGGTTAGAGGTATGAAACATAACAGTTAAAAATCAGTTAAAATATACCGGACTCGTTAAGAAGTACGATACCCGGGTTTCGTATGACGTGAAATATAAAGCTAATCAATGCTTGTGACATGCATTTCAAACGCAATAAAATCGCCGTCAGGAATAGCATCAAACGACAACGATCGTAAGCAGTGACGTTGCATATTGCCCTGCACAACCCTGACCTTGCACTACCAGGTTGAATGAAATAACTTTCTCGAACAATGTTGACTTTTAATAGCATTTGGCTTAGTTTTTTGCTGACAAGAACCATGAAGTCTATGAACTCATTAATCATGAACTTTCTGAAAAGACGGTAAAAGGTTACTGACAAAATAGATAATTTGTATTTGGGTTTATTCCTAATATTTCTAAAAGTTGAGTTTTACTAAACAGCAAAAACCGAAATAACTCTTTCAACAACCTAGCAATATTTTAATCTGATAGTCGTCTCGCAATGGTCTAATTACCAGCCGTCGAAACGAATCGGTTCAAATTCCAAATAAAGATTTTCGCTTCTAGGTCTCAAGCAATTGATCAAGCTCACAGCACTAATATCGTATACAGGGCGAATTGTAGTACACAACTGGGAGGTTTCAGTGGCTAACACATTTGGTAGGACGATTAATTGGCAGAATGGAAATAAAACTTACGTCGTCTGGGTCAACATTTAGTTGACTCAGCCAGTGGACGAGGTGAGCAGGTGAATTTGGCATAGGCGGAGAGAGACCCCAGGAGAAGTGAAGCGGAGGCTGGACATCTGCCAGGCCCATGGGAGTGACAACGAGGTCGTTTTCAATGGCAGCGACACCTTCTGCCCATACCGGAACACCGCCCATGGTCGAGTTACTATTGGTTGAGGCAACTAAAGTACGGCTACCACTGGTACGGTCCGACGTTGGCAGCGAACAGCCAATACGAACGCCGGCGAGAGCGACAACGTTCACCAGGCAGGATGCCTAATGCAGGGAAAGAAATGGACACTTTTCTTTACCTTTCTCACAACAGTTGCACGCAAGTCTCCTCGCTTTTACGGAGTTTGAGGTGTAAACGACGGCCCTAAAAAATTCTTCGCAAAACTATGCATAAAACTGCTTGCTGATAGCCTGTGCAAAAAGCTTCCTGTTGCAGTCAATGTGATAGTTGTACATCTGACGATTTGCATAGGTTGTAAATATCGACAGTAAAACTCAGACTTACCTCAGATGATAAACTTGCAGGTGGTGACGTGAGTCCCCAAGCATCGAAATCGGAAGTATCCAGGTCAGTGTATCCGGTAGAGCTCGTGGCTTTGGCTGACACTGTAGCGCTTCCTGTTTGACCTAGCTCAGCTCGTAGAACGACTCCGCTTTCTTCCCCTTCCTCATGAACCTGAATTGTACGTAAGTTGGGTCTCCCACCACGTTCAGGAGTCACTTGAAAGGCGATGGAACGAGAAGATGGGCCACCAGATGTGGTCATTTTGTGAGCCGCTCCAAGCAATAAGTTCAAGTTACAGGGCTTCAAGCTTAATGGCGCAAAGACCTAGCCAGAATAAAAGAGGGCACTTAATCCTTGACCTAGCCATCGACTTATTAAAAATCCAAACCCGATCAATATGACCTACAACAGCCACATAATACAAAGTTTTCTACGCACCTGCTTTTAGATTAACAACTGTGGCTGCGTGAATGGCAGATGCGTCAGTGCCGATAGCAAAATAACGTACATTAACGACTTCTACGTTACTTGTCACGTTGCCAGAGAGGGCCTTCAGTTTCGATGGGCCGAGACTCTGACCACAAAGATTAAATCTGGCAATACCAGGAAGTTCGTGAGGGCAGTCGGTAGGTGGGGGAAGCCAGAAATCAGTACTAGAAACGATGCTGTGTGGCAGTCCCAGGTTATCTGAATCAGGCGGTGCATCCGGACAGGGAGAAACTATCTGAGAATAGCTTTCAGGTGATTGACCATCAGAGGACGAAATCAAGCGCAGATCCAAAAGGCTGGCAAAACGAGCCGACAACACCTTTCCGTCCGTATCGAAAGCGCGTACGTATACAGGCGCCTACTCGACAAAAAAACAGTAACATTTCTTCACTATTAGAGTGGATCTGATACAGAAACCAAATTTTGAATTTGAACACATTCAGCACTTGAACACGAATTTACGGAAGCTAAAAATTTCATTCCCTTGAAGTTGCGCAATGACCAGACAATGGATGCACATGTCGTACCTGAAAAATATTTTCGCAGGAACCATAGCTGGACAACACGATTGGTCCGAAATAACAATGTAATATAATTTTACCAACTATAGTAAAAACGAACAAAAGGTAGTACGATGTTAAAGAGAACGCATTACGTAAAGGTCGACTCATGCTGCACACTAGATGCCATGAATGGATGTCTGCGTTGGTTCGAAGAACGAACATCCTACTTAACTAACATAACGTCGTATTTTCGGGAAAACTATTCATATGAATTTATCAGTTACTACAGCCTTTGTAGCATAAAACGATAGCCTTTCAATGGCAGATTAGGTGCAGCCACAATGTATAGACCTTTACACGAGAGACTTTCCTGAGGAAGTCAAGATGATAAATACGTAGTACATAAGGCACTACCTAGCCCAATGCAATAATGCTTGCACGATCTATACTCTTTTGGGAGGAATTCTAAACTGTGAAGGTTCATGAGAATCTGAAATATGGAAAGATGAATATTCGTCGCCGAGAAATCTTGGTACGTAGCGCCAATAAATACATCGCTGCACTAATCAAATGGTGGCGGAATAATTGAAAATATAATACGGGTAATACGATCTAGGCTACACACCTTTGATAGGAGCTCCAGTTGAGAAGGAGCAAAAAGGCGAAGTGAGCCGAGGCCAACAATAGAGACGAGACGTTCATCTATAGCGAGCCCAATTTCCCCAGGTTTCAGCTTAGTGTCACCTGGGAACGCGAGTCCAGCGGGAAAGCATAGATCGGTGACACGAATAATCACTTTTCCCTTGCATTTTGGACGCAGCGAAAAATCCCGTAGAGTTCTAGAGCCACCACTTTTGTGGTCAAGGTGAGGATAGATTGAAAGACAGGTCTGATTTGACAATGCCGACATTGAATCGAGCGAGAAAATATTAAAGTGAAAGAATCCAGAGCCATGGGACAGATGAATATCAACAACGGCCTAGAAGGAACAAGGGTTTGGAAGTGGTCAAGTATGGATTCGATATTGGTATGGAAAAGAACAAAGACGACGAACCTCGTGGTGAAGCAGAAGCTGAAAGTCGCCTAGTGGTTTGATTTCGACTTTTGGAGACATTTTCAAAGGAAGGGTAGCCTCGAGCTCAACAGATTGTTCACCTGGCCACCGATGACTTGCAACAACTTGAACACGCAGCCGTCCTGCCGACTCCCCGAGAGTACGCGGAGTTATGATTAAATATGGATTTGCAGGTCTTGCGACGCTTAATTTGGAAAATGATGGCGATAAACAACTTGATGTGTACTGTCAGTCAACAGTGATATTTGATGTCTGACAACAAAGTAAGCATCGAATAACATTATTTTCAATATTTTGATTTGAACAATTGATCAATTTCGGAATAAACTTCGGCATTTAGTAAATGTAGGGTACTTGGAAACGATACATCAAGGTTCATAGTGACCTGTGTGTGGAGCTGATAGTAGGTATTTAATTTTACTACATGCGTACGTGACTCAGCCAAGAGCACTACGTCCAAGATCAAACAAGAATAAATTTGAGCTCGATCTTTTCACGTAATTACAACAAAGAATATTTGACTGACCGAAACTCACTCAACGTCACTGAATGGCCGAAATGTAAGGATTTGAGGTTCAAGTACAGAAACGATTTCATCTATTTTTTCTGTCTCGGATAACAAATGTGTCCGTGCGTTGATAGAGTCAACTCCGGTTAGTTCATAACCGGACAAACCTGCGAAAACGATCTCAATCTTCAGTGGAGCGTTATTGGAAAAAGGGATCTAATAACGTCGAATAAACAGTGGGGGTTACGCTCAAACTTTGAAAAAAAGTGGTTTAAAAGGTGATTTACAAAGTCTTCTGAATCCTCGAATGAGCGATTAGTAAAGGGGCATGGAGGGAAGTTTTCTGGCAATGCCGGAAGAACTAGATGCGGTACAAGGTGGATCTTCGAGGGAATGTCACAAATGAGTCTAAAAAATAAAAAGTATGTAGGTAATATTATGCGCGACTGATTAAAATCAAACAATCTAAGTAAATCAATTGCATATTCAGGTTACTTTCTGAAATACAGGGTACGACCGTAGGTTAACATCCGCTGATTTCAAAATAACCGACATTGCTCCTCTTCAAATTAGGTTAACTTACCAAAACCGAAGACCCATATTCATGTCAATGTGATAAGTAAGACTAGTTCATATCGATACAAGTTCAGTAGTTGAAGAGGAAAGTTTCACGAAAATGTGTTTTGAGGACATGACAGGCATATAAAAGAAACAGCTCACGTAATGGAAGCAGATAGGACGGCAGGTACAGGATTGGTTGAAGACGGGTGGTTGCCGATAATCACATTAAGCTGAAAACTTCCCGAAGATTCGCAACGCAGTATAAACGAGTAGCCAGTTATACTATTATTGTTTTGGGAAACAAGAGGTTTCGGTTGTTGGCGGACAGTGGGCTTTGTTTTTCCCCCAGACTGTGTTACAACATCCAGTTCAACAAAATGCAATCCCGGATCCAGGCGCCAGGGATTTGGGCCATGAATATGCTAAATGGGCCCATAAAGACATGTTACACTTCTAAGTGGTGCTTTTAAAGCGCCTTACACGACTCACAATGTAAGGCTAATTCGCCAGGAGTTAGCGGTACAACATATGGCAAAGAATGCCACACCGAAGACTCGATTATTCCGACGAAGCTTGGGTTGACCCAATTAATTTATATTTACGTGGTTAATATTTACAGATCTCGCAAATGTATCTTATTACAAGACGATCAATGTTACAACAATGGCCGATGACAGCTTGCAGATTCAAAACAACGAATGTGTTCACAGACATCCAATCCATATTATGCGAGTTAAACTAATAAAACTTCCTATGGCCGTGGATCACAACGTTGAGCTATTACATTGGCTAGTGTTGGTGTGACAGCACAAGTATAATCGCAGTCCAACCATTAGAATATTTATCTAATATAAACGTCATGCCTACAGAAATACGTCTTGAAGACCCAACAGCAACTGCAATGACGCTGCCTTCGGCCAAGAAGGTGATATCTTTGTACACTGCAACCGGGAAGCGCGCAGGAACTTTATTTTCCTTCGACCTTTCGCCAGAGGAGTAAAAGACCCCAAGTTCTGTGAAACCCTCACGGAGACCAAACAAACGAACGAATGCACAAACATTGCTGCCATTAAGGCCCTTGGTGGTGGGAGGAAGGTAGTAAACGCCTAAAAAAAGAAGAACCTCGATGAAAAAAAATTAAACCAGTTGTTTCAGGAATAGACCGATCCTACCAGGCAATACACTGACAATTGAGGAGTCTAAGGGCCTCACTTTGATTGGTAAATTATGACAGTTTGTTATTGTATTTCCCTCAGTATCCATTGCAGTTAAACCCACAGATAGAATCGATTTGGCCATTTTTTCTTGTGGGTCCTGCGGAATTCGGTCAACAAGAGAATCTGGAATCAGGTCTTTCACGTCCTCAGAAATCGAACGAGTGCTCAATAGAGAGGATATGCGGGCCTCGTCAGCTAGTAGCGGATGTTTCGGTAAATACACTTCCGCGCGGCCAGGGGAAAAGTTCACTGTCGACAGTGAATTTACACGAATTGAGGAATGAGAACACATATCTGGGTTTCGCAAATCGGAAGCGACAACAACGGCGGAGCCCAGGCCCTAGTAAAACATAGAATTACACATCGAAAGGAGAAATTTAAAAAAAAAAGTAGAAAAGGAACTAACCTTGGGAAATAAAGCTCCGTTACTAGTTACGGAGACTACTTCCAGCCCACTGGATTGAATTTCAGCAAAAGGTAGACTTGATGTGGGTAGCACGGTCCAGACGTAGTCACCGCTGCCACCAACCGCTGCAAGCGCATAACCCTCAGAATTATTTTCCGAAAAATCCCAGGCGATTGTTAATTGTTTTGGAAGCACTGTTAGCGGCGAATACACAACCACCTCCTGACTGCCAGAGATTAAATGGTTTAACAATTTTGTTTCGCCTGTCTACAACGGGAAGTACGAAATGGGCGATAATGTACAAAATAATTGGGTTCACAAATAATCTGATGCCTTGCCTTTGAAACCACTCCGTCTAGACTCGCTTTTAAAGTAACAGTTCCCGTTTTAAGGGGTACAATCGTATAAACGGTTCCGTTTTCTGTGCGGTTTACGGCTTTAAACATATCACCCGGGTACATGATCGAAATGCGGATGTTGTCAGATGGGAACAGACGGTGGTTGTTTTGATCATAGAGCTCAAGTGCAAGAAGATAAGTCTTCCCTGTCTCCAAAGTCCAGTGATTATATAGTCCTTGTCCAAATGTTAGTGAAAATGACGAATGACGGGCCGCTGAGACACATATTTGAGCCCCATCGCCTACTGGTTGAACGGTGAAACGGAAGTAAGCTGGTTCGACAACGAAGACTATTGACGTTGGGCGCCGATGATAAGATAGAAGCTGGGTTTCTGTATCGTTCGAATCAGAAGGATTTGATCCCAACAAGTGGATGGCTTCTTCAACATCTAAGCACAAACTCTTTTATTTAAACAGTCCCAAAATCGACCAATGATAATAAAAACATACTTCGGTCTAGAAGGGTAACAGTAGTCTGGCCACACTTTCGAGCAGTTATCACGGCGCCAGTTTCAGGTTCTAACTCAACGATGCTGTCGTCGGAAACGGATAGATAATATTGAGGCGATGGCATTGAAATTTCTAGAAAGTCACGTGCAAAGTATTGGCTAACCTTCATCAGCGTCTTGCCGCACAACGTTAACTCGGAAGCGTGCAATCGAGTTAGGCATTACGTAAAGAACGGGAGGATTAAGCTGTGCATTTGCCATGACTAGCAAACGAACTTTAGCAGGTTTGACGTGACTATATGCAGGTTCACGAAGCACCACACTGACCACGGCCGATCCAGTCCTGAGGCCACTTACAAGTTGCATATAACCCTGAAAACATCAGATACGCCACCGAAATTCATGATTACCTGCATACCTTCTGCTTCAAGGAGCCCAATCCGACTTGGGGTAGTATATTCCGACTCCGTCCAGGTCAAAAAACGAAGTACGCCGTTACTATTTATGGTTGAGCTCTGATCACTTGCTTGATGTATTTTCCATTCAAAAGGGATACCATCGAGACTGGAAAAAGTATTTCCAAATTCGTCGTAGCCAATGACAACTAGCGATTCCGGGGTATTGTGAAGATAGAGTTCCTGTGTAGTCGTGTCAACCTTGATGCTGTGTATGTCGTCAACAATCACATCACACTTCAGTACGCGTCCCGTAACTAAAATTAAAGCTAGTGGCAGAACCTACCTTGATCACGGGCGTAAATGGTGGAGGTACGACGCAGAGGGGACTGCCAGACAGCAGTAACGGAGGCTCTGTCTGTGCATGTATTTCCTACTGATCCTATAGGCACGACTGAAACTACTTCGGGGGTACCGGACCACCTAACAATAATTAACAAGAGGTGTCATAGGCTTTACCACTCGTAGCACGAGCCGCCCGACCCGGTAATTGTATAATTGACACTTGCACTGCTAAAGTACGGCAGCAAAAGCTTCGAATCACTAAGCTTAAACTCGGAAGCACCTGAGAGCCATGAATTCAGCAGAATTACGAGACATGCGAAAAGACACATGTCAACAAAACACTAACTCCGAAAACAAAACACCTGCCAATAAGATACCGAACAAAAATAGTTTATACCAATTGCCCAATCCGATGCTTGTCATGAGAATGTTCATGATGCGAAGTTTAGTTTAAAATGGCGTTGATAAAAAAAGTTCTAAAACTTGCTTTATAAGATTCAGACCAAATTTGCACTATTCTACATTTTACTTTCCTTTAAAAAATTGCATTTTGTATTTGTTTTCAGTAATTCATTAAAATGATTTTAGTCCAGTACAAGAATAAATAATATTTAATAATCAATGACCATTGTTCTGGTAATTTTTCAAATAAAAACTCTACAAAATGTGAAAATAAAACATTTTTTAAAAAACAGTTTTTCAGTCATTTTAAATCTTTAAAGGTGGTTAAACCAGAAAGTGCGGATATTTAGATCGTGTGACTTGACGCACACTCTAGTGCTGAAACACTCAAGAATGATGCTATTTAATAGCTTCAAAAAATCGAGCATACATTTGCTCACCTAGCGACACAAAAAAAGATAAAACTGGTATTCAATCCTGCTATTCAAAAAGCCAAGCAAAAAAATGCAGACCAAAAATTCATTTATCTAAAACTTCGAGTGTAGTTAG
>UXSR01001011.1:0-12620 GCA_900604375.1 Mesocestoides corti | reverse complement strand
AAACGCCTGTGTTCATTTTTACATGTCCACTCAACTGTAAAAGTACACGACACAACTTGGTTGAGCGGTCTAGTAAACGGACGTGCCTTCCCCACTCTGCCGGGGCCCTCAACACCTTCTTCACAGTGTTGCTTCAAGGTCCTTCAAATGTCATTTTGCCAGTGTCGCTTCCTCCCCATATCATGGTGTCAGAAAAGTGAATAGACGCACCCGATTGTGGAACAATTGCATTATTTCAATAGAACCATGCTTCCTAGAAATCCATGTATGAAGAAAACACTGAAAGTGATTTTGCAGGAGTACGTTGAAAGTAAATAACACTCTTCACACTGCCTGGCTAATGCGTCTGAATTTGACACCCGAATTTGTTAAGGCGGCTCGTTGAATGTTGGCAGTGAGTGGGGAACAGGCAACGCTCAAATGTCCTGCGACACTTCATCCATCGCCACCACCACCACCATCATCATCATCATCAGGTCCTTGAATGCAATGCGGATTTGCTACGCAGAGTTGTGCTGTGGCTGAAGGCGTAGCCTCGAACATTCCCAACCACTTGTGCGCACAATGACCACAAATGCTAATATGCCGACACTCCAGTTGTGGTTGGATGACAAAAGAATAAAGAGGTCACACGAAGCGCCATCGAAGTGTGTGAGATGGCGCACTGAATTTCTAGCCAAGTTGCTCGATGTGCCATGGAACAATATTCAAAGGCCTATGTTACAAGCATGCGTAGGCGATTTCAAGTATCACACAATAGAAAATAATGACAGTCTGGTGCGCGCGCCCATTTGTGTGTCTGTGATGTGGGGTTGTGTGAAAATGCAGGCACAGTATTTCGCAACGCGGTGTAGGCTGGCAGAACGCCTTGAGTGAAGTACCATCGTCGGGCTCAGTGCCTGAAGGCACAGCCTTAAACACTCCAAACCAATTGTGTATAACATGTGCCACTGAAGTTTGCTCCGCGGAAGGATACACAGCATTGTATTTGGTAAGTGAGGTGGATTTCATCGCCACAACCACTGATTGTTTTTTGAGAGGTTGCCCTGAGTGGAGGCCGACCGAGGGAGCGCTATTAGTTCGAGAATGTCTAGCTGCAGACGCACTGGATGGCCATTGATGGGGACCTTTCTATACAGCCTTCGCTGCAGTAGAGTGTACTCGGAGCTGACCCGTAGTGTGAGGGATGCGATGGTGGGGCTGGCTGGGTTGGCTTTTGGTCCTGTAGTGGCTTGTGGGCGAAGCACTACCTTACAACCCTCTAGTTACAGCCCGTAACAACCCGAAAATGGAGTGAAGAGAGGCAACTACAGACACAACCGTTTATTAGCGTCAACCCAGCCAAATGGCTTTGTGCGCGAATGAGTTCGCGTGAGCTACCGGCGACTGCTGACAGCGACCAATGACAAAAGGGGTGAGTCATTGGTCCACTCGGGCCCTTATGCACGCACACTCACGTGGGGTGGCTGTCAGTCAGCTACAAATATTCCCCCAGCCCCCGAGACTGCTGGATATGGGAATCATCAAAGCGGACAACAGGCCTCAGGGGCCGGCCAAAACGGAGGTTGGGCAGGGTGGGAATACGGGGGATTGTAGATTAAGTTCGTCGTTGCTTGTGCATGTGGAAAGCAGCTTTGAGACGGCCTGCGCTCACAGTATCCAGCAAGCCATTTTTGTCAATTATGAAAACTTTGTCGGCACGTTCTGCCACCTTAAAGGGGCCATCATGGGGGCGGTTGCAAGGTTTTTCTACCATCTACGAGGACAAGTACATAAGGAGAAGTGAGCCAACTTGGTTGAATCCGTGTTTGTCGTGAGGACATTCTTGTGGGGGTTGGTCAAATTTCCTTAATGGAGTACATTAATTGGTCGACATGCTATGAAGACGGGAACTCAATAGTATGATCAGAGTTGGTGACCACTTCACCAAGCAGACTCAAAGTTGTACCAAATAGAAGTTCTGCTAGCGTGGAGTCAATATCTACATTTACCGCATTCCGAAAAGCTAATAAAATCAATGGTAATGAATCAGACGAGGGATTCGAGGCAGCTTTCGCGATAATGGCTGATTTCAAATGACAGTGGAAACGCTCAACCAAGCCATTGGATGCTGGATGGCATGTATAATTCGAAAATGCTTACATCGAAGTAGGCGGTTTAGGTCTTGAAACAATCAAGACATAAATTGTGCGCCGCGATCAGACGTAATAGAACTGGGAACACCGAATAAGGAAACCCATGATTTCATAACTGCGAGGGCAACACTTTCGGCGACATCATCTCTAGTGGGTACTGCCATAGGCCACAAGTTAGGACATAGGTAAAACCACGAGACGGCGAAAACGCGCGTCCAGAGGTGGAAAATGACGGGGTTGTGAAATACTATGACGGTGGACTTTGCCCATAAGTGAACATCTTCACGAATCTAGGCCAAAGAAAACGGTTCGTTATCAAGCGACCGGTGTCGCGAAAACCAAGGTATAAAAGAGAATAAAGATATTCGCCCGTTTGCTTTCTACATGAGGCAGGAACGAAGAGTCGAGGTCTGGCAATTGATATATCGTATGTAATGTTTGTGGAACATTGGGAAAGTGACATCTCTTCGAAGCTGTTGTGACTCAGGGTCAACCATTTGCACTGCAGTTAACTGTTCACAGCCGACACCAGGAACTGAGAAGTTATGGACATGTGCCCGGGATAGTGCATCGGCCACGACGTTATCAGTCCCTCCAACGTGGCGATTATTGGTTGTGAACTGTGAAACATAGTCAAGGTATCAAGATTCGCGTGGAGAATATCGATCTGAGGCTGCGTGAAAGGCATGAATCAGTGGCTTATGATCGGTAAAAATAGTGAATTCACGTCTTTCCAGTAGGTGACGAAAGTGCTTCACAACAAGATAATTCTCCAGTACTTCTCTGGAAAAGGTACTGCAACTGGTCTGAGGTGGTTGAAGCTTCCGAGAAAAGAAGGATAACGCCTCAGTACGACAGTCCAGCTCTTGTTGAAGGACTGCGCCGACAGCAGTTTGGAAAGCATCTTTTAGTAAGGCAAGTTTTGCTTCCTACTTCTAGTAGCACAAATATGTAACATCTGCTATCGCATGCTCTGTAGCCTGAAAAGCAGCTTCAGCCACCTGAGTAAGCGTTAGCTTCTTGGGATTACCTTGAAGCAAGTCAGTCAGAGGAGATTAAATGTCAGCGGTATGTGAGATGAACCGTACATAGTAATTAACCAAACCAAGAAAACGGCGTAAGCTATGGGTGGATTTTTGTATTGCATACTCCCGAATCACTTTTGTTTTCTCAGCTAGGGGTCTAATACCATCTGCGTCAATTTGGTGCCCGAGGAATTCAACAGTGTCCACTCCAAAAACACGTTTCTCCACCATAAATCAAATACACACGGACGCTTGGCTGACTCGACTTTAATAAACAGTTATATGCTTTGTTGCCTTCCTAGTCTCTGTTCTCGGGCTGTGTGCAGGCTGGTATTTGGCAGCGTAGTTGAAAAACAGTGTATTTCAGACAAATTAGCACCTGAGACGCTGTGTGAATGTTCACCTTAGTTCAACATGCTTACCAGAAATGACGGTGGTTGGAATAGAGAATATTATTAGACTAGCAGCAAGACGTGCCTTCAATTGCTAATCAATGGTCAATTCATACTACTCCATGGTGACACGGGTGTGTGCTTCGTTTGATGATTTTCAGCGCAAAGGCAATTGAGGCAAGTACTATTTCTAAGTGTGCTGTCAGTTTCGATTGGCTGATGTGAATTTAGACTCTAACGCAGTGACATTGAGACAATGCATTCTAGCATCTATTTCTGATAAACCACCATCAAACTGCACAGTCGAGAACGAAAATGATTCCTAGAGAGTTTCTTTATTCAAGCCTGCACACGAATTTCATCTCCGCTCAATAACCAATCAGATGCAACATGTAATGTGTGGTCAAGCCAGCATAGATAGTGTTCAATGTTCGTTTCTGGCCTGTAATTGGTCAGGGCAGCTAGCTCCGTTATTCACGTCCTTTTCAAACTAGGGCTTGGCTATTTTACAATTTATCGAAAGTGGAAACGAATGTGATAAAGCGTTCACGATCGGTAGTTATAGGAGGCAAACGTCACTTCGTGCGTAACCGGTGGTAATTTCTGATGTCCGCGGAACATCGTGTGGGTTTCTGCTAATGGAATTGGACGCACAATTACGGCTTTGCCAAATCCACAAGCACGCTCAATTAATCAATCTAAAGAGGCCATTGGAAGTGGTGCCTTTGTGGATGAGGGTGCGCATGTCACGCACCTCCGTGAGAGGCCACAAGTGTCATCACGTCTCAAATTTGATTTACCTATTAGAAATATTTTAGGTTTAAGCTGTTGCCGTCACCAGTCCGTCAATTTTTATTATCCATGTTTGTCCTAAACTTGTACGATTTGTTTCATCACCAACAGGGAGCCATGTTCGAAATTGGGCCTCAACTGCATCACGCGATACATTACGCATAAATTGCTGCTCACATTATCTTTTCTTGGGAAACAACCTCGGTTACGTTGACTCAATTGGCAAGTCATGTGTGTTTCCGCCGTTGTGCTAGTGAAGATGAGTTGTGGACAGAATAGGATCGTGCGTTGACCAATCACCGGACAGCGTAAGCGTTGCTGCCTAAGAATAACTTTTAACGCTTGCAATCTAATGACGACACCGAGTAAGCATTAAAAATTCAAAAATACTCGAGAAGTGGAATTACTAGGAAATAATGTTTAGTAGACGTAGATTAGGAATTTTCTAGAATCTGCACACTTGCATTCTTCATACTGCCATGACAATCAATCTGTCTATATTTGATCAAATGTAAACTGCGGTGTTGGTCATGGAGCTAGTTTTACCTGACATGGATGATTGTTCGAGTCCTTAAAGTAAGGTCCTTAAAATAGAAATTGCAAGAGCAATTACCGAGTTCCAAAGCTATACAAAAATATTGGTTTCCATCGCTAGCATTACGACCAGTCCATGACTTAAATCGAACAATTAAAATTCATACGCGGTGCTGTTAACTATACTTCAACAAGGGTGCCTCATCAGAAGGTCTTCATAATGTCGTATATATACAAGCATTGAGAAATCATTATATGTCAGTATGCGTTTGAGTTATGTTTGAGTAGAGTTAAGGGATTCTCTTTCAAAAATGGTGATGACTAAGAATATCAAGGGTTATCCTGTATATCAGTTGGTAGACGCAACTTCTACAAAGATACCTGATTTCATTTGATGGTGAAAAAGCTCAAATAAGGCATGGGTTGACAGGTGATATGCTGTCATTCAGAAAGGATTCATACACGAAGACGGTATCGATTATTACACAAGGCAGATGCTAATTGTGCACCACGATTAAATAAAGCACAACTAGGAAATCTGAACAACGATATCTATAAGGGCATAAGGGTGTGAACACTAATTTCGATCATTGACTTCAATGAATACTGCAATCGGATTGCGGATAAAGTGGTTCAAACATGCAAACACATTGACAGATTGAAGCTGTTCAACAAAGTCGGAATGCGGATTCCAGAAGGGAATTATTCCAGGTTGCGAAACATTGTGTTGGTGGAATCAGCTTGTGTTGCAGCATCGTTAAAATTAGAACTTGCTAATTTTGGTTCTCAGCGTTGCGCACAAGTGCTGAGTGGCAACATGACTTGGAATAATTTGTGTGATATTTAAAATTAACTCAAACATGATCAGTTTTCGAATGAAAGAATGAATGGGAGATTGAGTTACAACAGTGGGATGTAATTCTACAAATTCGACAGAATTTAAGTTAGTCTAGCTATCCCAACAAAATTGGCGTGTACTTTGCAATGTATGGTAGGATCTGTGTCGCATTCTAATGCACCGTTTAGTATGTGTGCTTATTTAGCCTTAGTGTAAGGCCCCTGAACATTACTGGATTCACTACTCGGAAATGATGTTGGTTTTTCTCAGTTGGGCGGAGGTCATAACAAACATCGCACTTTGTGATGTCATTTTAGATTACAATAACTCTATCTCTGCAGAAAAACTGACGGTTGTTTGGCATAAAGCTCCTGCTAGCCAATGACAGTCCCTTTTCCCCTCAACGTCTCATCGGATCAGCATGCTAAATCAAGTTGAACACTTGAACTATCACGCGAATCACACAAGTGACGCCATTGTAGTGAAGGGCGCTCATGTGGCATGCCTCTTACATGGACATCAAGTGCCTCTGTCTACACGCTACAGCTTATATTACCGTTCCACACAATTGTATTATGAAATGAGATATTAATTATAGTGATTTCGTAGGTTTGAATAGATGTTGAACTCTAATTAAGTGTCACATATGTTTTGCAAAATACATACTTGAGCGCAGACTAACTGAGTCGTTCAACTTGTGGTATAAAATACATCAAGCGATACTTTGGGCTTGAGGGACTGCTTAGGTAGGGTGAAGGATATTATTGTCTATAGATGTCGGTAATAAATAACTTTAAGTTGAAATAAAGGATTAACGACTTAGGCATACACATCGTTACCAAAAATAATGCCAAAATTATATCAGCCAAGTATTCGCACAACTTGGAATATTCGACATATTATTTCACAGCCAAATGATGCCTATTCGGGCGTCGCGCGGTTTAGATGAAACGCTGTCGGACACACCGTCAATGCATTTACAAGAAAAGTATCCGCAGAAGGCAACGACTTTCTAATTTCGCATCTAAAAGTACTTTTCTTGCGTCGAAGTGGTCAATCTGATATCGCCTAATTACTGCTTCGTGATTACAGCTGATATTCGCTAATCATTTTTACGCAGACACATACAAAGACACTAGTCTGGTCTGGTCTTCACAAATGGTGGCATCAGCTGTCTCTTGTCTTGCTTCTGTCGTCGGGTTGTTGAGATACGATAACCACGACGTGTTTAATGATCTGTTTTGAAGTTATTACAACACTCGCTTCGGCTCACACTGAGTAACTTCTTGTTCCAAAAAGCGCATTTCAGTCAACTGTTGGTCCTACAGAGTGATTTCTGCAAATTGGCTCATTTTCGTACACACAATACAAACCCTCGTTTCTCCACGTATTCGCATGTCGTTGAACAGCCACCGAGGTACGTGATTGATGTCTAGGAGTGGAAGAACAAACCATCTCATCGAGCAAAACAGCAAACATGAACACCTAACCCACTGAGCACTTTTACGAACAACAGGCATCCAATCTCTTACTAAACATGGAAAAACATTTTTTGACGTCTTCAACAAGTTCTCATTGAGTCAGTCAATCTAGGAAGCCATCGTAGTCATATTGATGCCATCATCGCTATGGATGCTAGGCCACTTGAATTTCCTCGGTCAACCAATCACCTCTGTAATGACTAGTCTAGCCAGTGTGGAGGAAATTGTCACAAATGCTTGCTCTGATAAGACCGGACAAGATCAAGTCTTGAAAAGACTTTAGCACCGCCTAAAACCAATGAAAAATCGTAGATATGAGGGATGGGATACCGATCAGGGGCTGTGATATTATTTATGGCTCTGTAATCACCGCAGGATCTCCAGTCTTCAGAAATCTTGAGTACCATGTGCAAAGGGACCACCCGTGGGCTATTGGAGGGAAGGATTATGGGTGGATTTGATGTTGGTACCACACAGAACTGCTTAATTGAGTAATTTATATCTTCAAACAGCCCCCACACTCAAGCCTCTGACGCAGCTGACTTCGACGCCAAAGCACGTTTGCAATGCGTGGTGGTTGTGTTCAGGCAAGAGCAACCAGTGAGACTGTGTGCTGGAAACTTCATCGCCGTCGTGAACACTTCAAGCTCTTCGAGCACAACCAATAATTTCGTACATGAAACTCTGTCATGTGTTTTTGGAGGCCAACAAAGTTAGCTGTGGCTGTGCATTAGTCGATCTGTGGCGATTTCGCTTGAGATGGACGCTATACCACTCAGGTACTTCATTCGGAGCTCTAAAATAAAATCGTGGAATGTAACTCCAATCGAGAGCGAGTGAACACAGAACTTGATTTAGGTAAAACGCAATTGTGGCAGGCCTTCATCTGAAGAGGCTGGGTAACGGTTGCCTCAAAATCATCCATTGTCTGCATCACATGCTTTTTCTTCTTTTTTCCCTCGAAAGCTGGTATTAAGCCCCATTCATAAATTCACATTGTCGCCTTAAAAATTATTTTTCCGAAAAGAGAACAGCCGAAAATACAAGAAGGCAAGTACATGGGAATCAGCAGAGATGTGGCACTGAATTTCTCGATTTGTGTGATTTGGCGTATCCAAAATGGCTTTTAAGAACCAATTAGCTTCGTTACCAACACTCATGTTTGTCCGGAAGAAGATCATAATTCTCATTCGGATTCAGTGGCGCTTGTCAAATGACTGGCGTTACCTTCGCTTAAAAAGGTTCAATATTCCCCACCAATTGAAAGCCCAAGTTTAGACAAAATCGAGAAGCTAGCATTGCTCGCCCATGCGAAAATACACATAACAGATTTGAGGCCCACTCGAACAGGTCTCGCCCACTGTCTGGTTGTTGCCTATGGGAGTCACCGACACGTCAACGACTTGGCTATCGTATTGAACAAGTTGCCGACATATGCTGGCTCTCCTCACACCATCTACACACAAGCACGTGGACCCCTCATCGCTACGTTGCCTGATCAAAGGGAGCAAGCTCTGTACGAGTAACAGCTTCAGTGGTGTCATCGTCTGCTTGCCGCATGCGTCTGTATCTACGGACCCCTGTAATGAACTCAAATGCTGTAGAGCAGATAATGTGCGGAGTTAGGAGAAGGCCAGTGCTTGTGGACAATTCGGAATCCGTCGTCTTCACGTCTGGGGTCTCAATTTCATTGATACTTGCGTGGAGACGTGTCTGGTGGCGTTAACGACGAAGCATCACTATCCGGCCATTCTGGAAGGCGACTCATTCCTGAATTAGAAGATGAAGCGTCTTGCGGAACCTCGTCAATTCAAAGCCTGTCTGCGTGTGCAAATTAAGGTATCAGCTGCTGTTGCGATGAGAATTCCACTAGTATGGTAGTGAAGTACACGTGGTGAAGACATGGGAGTGCCATGCTGGGTTGATTTTGACGTGAGTGGTGAGGTTGAGGAGATAATAGCACCAGGATTGGGAGGTGTTGAAATCTCCGATTGGTTGATCTGAGGCAGTATCATCCTAACCATTGGGGACGAATACCTATCAAATTACATTGTGAATCAAGTCAAGTAGGTAAGAGCATTGCCTCCATGAACAGCAAGTAAAAACGTACAAGCTGATGAAGAACATTCTGGAATGTAGCTGCCAGCTGGATAATGGTGACGATGAGATGCTCCATTCAATTGATATCCACTGTCGATTTTCATCAGAATTCGATCACTATTTCCGAGGCACGGAAATGTAAATGTGAAACAGTGGATGCATTTTGCAATTAGGGGTTTTCTGTGGTGTCGACAATGACAGTCGCAACGTCCAGTGTAGGTCTCGTGATGGGGTAGGTCACCGTCGTCTGCCATTTTCAAATGCAATTGATAAGAGCAGTTCTATCATATAGCCGCCTCTCGTGCGTCCGGGCCAGCTATTGTGCGGTGCACGATGCAACCAGCCTACGCTATACAGCTTTGTATTTGCGAGTTGAATGACACTCAGAAGGTCATGTCGAGAGAAGAAAGTGTGTTCATTGGAAAAGAGATAAACTAACCAATCGTGTGACACGATGCTTCAAATCACACTCTCGATGGTATAAGTATGCTGCAGAGCAGTGCTCTCAAGAGGTTTATGTGTGATGAGAAGGAAAGGTGCCGTTGTTCCATTGCTTTTGGCATTGGTGGCAGTCGTGTGGATTTTTCGATCAGCTAACCATGTGACGGTGTACGTGATCACACCGACGTACTACCGACCAAACCAAATAGCCGACTTAACCAGACTGTGCACGGTGTTCAAAGTTGCCGGCAACATCCGATGGCTTGTGGTTGAGGACGCCGATCACAAAAGTGGGTATGCAGCTGTCGGATTTCTCCTAAATCGTTAGCTTTGTGCCTCACACACAAGTAATGGAGACGCGTTGATTGTGTTTAGGGTCCTAGCGAAGTTTCTGCAGCATTGTGGAATTCCGTATGTCCACTTGAACGCCCCGACGACCCTCAGCAGCAAACGCATTCGAGGCTCGAATCAGCGGAACGAGGCACTGCGGTGGCTTCGGGCGAACATTCGACCGAACCAGGAACGAGGCGTGGTGTACTTCGCTGATGACGACAACACGTACCACCCGGATCTGTTTGCAGAGGTGAGTGTTGGCATTGGCTTTGACATGCTTTTGCGTATCTTCGAAGCACGTAGCCTGATCATGAGACAGTCTTCGTAAAGAAACACGCAACTCACTGCACTCCGTCAGGTGGAAGCATCGTGATCTAGTTCGTGAAGACAATCGGAGTCATATTGAGGTCACTTAGAATTCAGGTGGTTGAATTCGATGTGGCCAAATTTGCCTGTCAAATATCTGCCAAGAATAAACACCTGAATTCTGGACAAGCTGAATGTCGATGGCCGACAGTTCGATTGGCTCAAATTGACAACTTGCAGTTGATTGGATCCTTCGCTTTGGCACACGCCCTTCTACTCTCTCTCTCTCGACAGATGCGGACATTGAGGAGAGGTGCAACGTGGCCGGTCGGTCTCATTGCGAGTTCGGAATGGGAGGGCTGCATCACTGAGCCCGACGATCGCAATTCCATCAAGACGTTCTGGAGTAACGTGAAGTACAAACGAACATTCCCCATCGACATGGCCGGATTCGCCGTTAGCCTGGACCTGGTGTTGCAAAATCCGAAGGCCTTGTTCGACGACCAGACTCTCGGGAAGCAGGAGGGTCTGATTTTGTCTGGACTGGGTTTCAAGGATGCCTTTGAACTGGAACCGAAGGCTGACGGCTGCACGAGAGTAAGTTCGTGCCATCGGATGTGGTGGTGGATCCACATTCGAGTAGTTTTCCTGTCTAAGGCTCACAATTGACCCTGCAAAGCTCCAATGCGCTGACACCGAACATGCATAGTCATTGTGAATTTTGTTCATTTTAGCTCCTAGTTTGGCACACCAAATCGAAAGAGGCGATTTTGAAGATACCGGCACCACGCACAATTCCTGACCTTTTCTGACACTCCACGAGGGTTACCTATTTTGTACAAAATATGTCTGTTTGACGCTGTTTGCTATTAAGGTGTTTTATTTTTTCTAACTAAATCCAATTTTATCCCAAATGAAATGAAATCGACCTACAGTCTAATCTGTGTGTTGTGAAGTCCGCAACTTTCAAAGTGTTGGTATAGTTAATGCATCAAAGTCAATAAGGATAAAATGAATTACGCGACGATGCGACAAGGAGTTGTAGAGTGAAGGGGAGAAGTAAATTCAACATGGACGTGGGTGTATAGTGGTCGTAAAAGCACTTGCTTTCAACTTGAGACAGTTAGTCCGTTCTGTGGCCGCCTCACGGGCATCGCATCTCCATCCTGACCAGGTCCTCTTTGAATGCATCAGAATAGAATGTGGTGTTATTTCGTAATGTCTGACATTCGTAATTGCCTGCACGTTTGTCGCCGGCAAAAGCCGGTATTTAGGCAGTTCTACGCTCGCCACACACTCGCATTGTCCATTGGCCACCGCACTCATGTGGTTCGGTGCAGCAAGATAGCCTAGTCTAGCCTGGAAGCTGACTCGCCATCTCTTACAATTTGATGAAAGCGAGAGTGCTCCAATCCTTATGACCGGGAATTGCGTGTAGGCATTTGAGCACTTGAGGATACTGACTGCATACACGCTACGTAAATCTCGATTCTACCATTTTCGCCACAACGCGACCTCAAGTGATAAGGATGATAGTGTTAATAATAAACCGTGGATTATTATTTTACATTTTGTGTTGCTCAATACTATCGAAATTGACGAGTGTCAGGCAGCGGCTTAAGGTAGACATGACACGTGCTGGGCATCTGGAAGTGTTTAATTAGATTGAATGAGGTATCTGATTAGTGAATTCCGAGGACAATAGTACAATTGAATTAAGTGCTATGTTCAGTAATCGATTTTTCGAAGATAATTGCAGTCATCGAAAAGATGTCACAAGGAACAGCGTCGCAGTTGATAATTCAAAAATGCTAAGCAATTGGTCATCTCGAAACAGTTTCGATGTAGTTAAGATGCGGACTTTTGACTGAATATCTGACTAACCGGATTTCAGATGCGTGGCACTAATCTATCGTCTGAAGGCGATGTAGAAGTTCTCATCATTCACGTATCTCAAATTACGAAAGCAAAGTGGTTAAATAAAGCGTGCGTCCATGTTAACCAATCGCCATTTTCAAAACCAATTTTAAAATGACACCTAATGCAGCGATGTTGCTCATTCAGCTTGAAGTGTTCACGGTAGGGATTCGACGTCGAAGAACCTTCCAACACACACTCACTGACTGATCTTACCTGAACACAACCACGCATTGTAATCGTGCTTTGGCGTCGAAGTCAGCTGCGTCAGAGGCTTGAGTGTGGGGTTGCTAGAAGATATAAATTACTCAGTTTACCAGTTTTGT
>UXSR01001010.1:0-12625 GCA_900604375.1 Mesocestoides corti | reverse complement strand
TCTGTAGGCTGATCTACATGTACGCTAGAGCTTTGGAACGAGGTGATTGTGTTCATGTGCGCCAAGACAGTTTTAGTCCACATTTAGCATAGAACGGGTTCTTTACCCTTGATATCTCCAAAAGAGAGGCGTATATGCCGATGTAGTTGAGAAGGAGACCTGTCAACGAGTTCGATACCAGAAAGTAGGTGTCGACGACGGGGCTCGTTCAAGCTGAGCATTCGTGTGAGAACAGCATCTTTCAACTTTTCACGGGGGTATTCAGAAGGCATTATTCCAGGCAAGTCAAAAACGTCTGTAGCAACATCTCTCGGTAGCCATGCAACAAAATGAAAGTATTTGGAGAACTGGGAAGCAATCATCTGATTGCGAAAATGGGCCTCAGGTCGCATTTACCAAACTCTGGCTTTGGGATTGTACGGGTGAAAGTTGACTGAATTGCTGTTTTCCGAACAGCGTTTTACAGCAAGAGGGTCACTCATACTTAACAGATGAGAGCTGTGAATGTTCGACGGATATCACCAATCAACGGCGTCAAAAATAAAGTGGTTTCATCACGTCGGGATAACCAAATGTTTAGTAGCCGGATTTCTTCACATCGGGGTCACCAAATATAGTGACGAGAGATTTAGCACTACCATAAAACCCACTAGTTAACAGCCTGATAATACCCGAGCAAAGGGGGAAAAGCGATGACAGAGAGCACGGCTGTTTATTAGCGTCAAACCAGCCAAAGTGGCCTTGTGGCTGCATGAGTATGGGTGAGTAACACTCGAATGCTGACAGAGGCCAATAATAAAAGAGATGAGTCATTGGTCCACTCGGGCCCTCATGCACGCATCACTCACTCGAGGTGGCTGTCAGTCCACTACACTCACAGGTGGACTAGAAAACCCTCCCGATCCGGTCACACTAACTTCGGCTTCCACCAATGTGCCAATAAGACAAATGCATGACACCAGTTCAAGCAAGCAATCTAGCTAAATGAGAAAACGGTGTTGCTGCACAAAACGGAAAAAACGATAGAGAGGAAACGTCATTCAGCACTAACCTGAGCCAACCAATCGACATTCGTAATTCGGATCGCCATCGTATCCAGGTTCACAGTAGCACGTGCCATTTTGACATCGCGCGTTGTAACCACATCGCACGTTCACGCAGGGATCTTCAAATTGAAGGACCATCATCAGAATTTCGCACGTAACTCAAGCCCACTTATACGGCATGGCGTATTTCACTAATTGTTGTGTAAAGGTACAATGAACAGACGACCCAAGACAATTCGTGCGTGTAATGCCCTAACGTGTCGCGTTTTATCACAGTTTCGTCAACCACCCTGTCACGGATTGCATGCATTTTGAATGACCTCGACTGTTTCACCGACAGATGGACCTGTTGATATTTACAAGTGCAGTTAACGTCAGCTCTGATCGAAATCACTCATAAGTGGGTTAGAAATCATTCGCACTCTGGTCTTCCCCCTGTTTCCTTGTGGATTATTTAAGCCCAGGCCGACGCTATTCGAAGTAATTGGATTACAGATTTATCTACAGCCGTTTTACATCAATTGCAATGGATCAGAAGGGCAATAAATCATTGGTCTTACGTGGGATGTCTCCCACTATCGGGAAAGTAACCTTTTGCCTATTGTGGATTATTGCATTCGCGACATATTTAAACATATTTAGTAGACTTTTTCTTGGTTACTACTTCTCATTTCGTCCTTTTGGTTGAGGTGTAGAACTGGTGTTTTTAATGCTGCTCCAAGTGCGGTTAAGGGTGTATTCGCTGATTCTTTCCCGAGCATCACTTACGAAATACATTTCAATTGCTCCAGCATAATTTAATCTCTTTTGGGATTTTTTGAAAGCCCTTTCCATTTTTATCAACCATGGCCATCGTTCTCTTATAAACGTAAGGCTTCGATGTTTGTTGGCATTTTCATTGTTGACAATTTTCTAGTTACCTACTTCAAATCTAGCTGCTCTGCTTTTGAAAGTCCTACCCTTCATCAATGCAAATTCTAGTGGTGGATTTGGTACATCTTTATCTGAAACCTTATTTGCAGAATGCAGCGCATATACTGACAGTGACTGTTAAGCATCAAGAGCAAGCCAACCACTAGGGCAAACAAACCTGTGTTGGGTGGAAAGCAGCCATAATTTGGATCACCCTCATATCCGCTTTCACAGTAGCATACACCGTCAAAACACCGTGCGTACCGTCCACAACGCACGTTGTAGCAGCGATCTTTGTCAGAAAATGCAAGTAAACCTCGTTAAATGCGAACGAACACAAATGCGTGTAATTGCAGCAGAACCTCAAACACTCGACGACGGTCATTATTAATCAGATCACCTAGTGCCATTCCAGATTCCTATCCTTGCCATCTTTGTTACATGTCTGCACACTTCGGCCCAACTAGAACTGCTTTGACGAACCATCGGGTGCATCATGGCTGTCACGTCATTTCCGCTGCTTGAGACTGCGATTGTGAAGTTCTTCTGTTCGTGCCCATGTTGCCATTCCAAATGGTGCTACATCGCGCACTGCTTTGCTGTTCACATTGATTACTTGTTGCTCAGCGGTGAATTTCGGTGCTTTTTGACACGATGATTTGCATTTTGCGAAGTCTACGCCTTAGCTGCACCATACAAGAATAGTTTCTTTGCCGTCGCTTGATCGATTTCTACGGTTCTGTAGGCACTGACAACCACGTTTCTCCGTGAACGCCCTATGGCAGTGAAGGACATCACGCACGCACGCAGCTGACACTTATGGTTTAGTGTGCACGACAGAAACGAGATGTAAAGTCGTGTCTGTGTGCGGTTTCGATTCATCTTAATCTGCTCAGCCAAATCCATTGGTCATTATGTTGGGTAACTACACTGGCTTCAGTGCCTTACAAATTCATCACAGAACACTACTTTCTACCTTACAACGATTACAATGGCCTTTTACGTGGTGCGATCGTGATCATTCTGTCAGTGCGACGAATTGGTAAGCTATGCAATGAACTAGGCAAACATACCTGCCACTCTGTTACATTGGATGTTGGGATCGCCCTCGAAACCGTCCTCACAAACACAGACCCCATCGCTGCATCGCGCATTGTATCCACATCGAACGTTGGCGCAGCGATCTGTAAACGCACACACAAATCTCAATCCGATGATGCGGCACTTTGTTTTCCAAATTCGATCCAACTTAAGTCGAAAGAGTGCAAACAATGCAGAACTCTTCGTGTCTCCGAGGTAGCTTCCAAGATTGCACTTTTGTTGGAGACATGAGACTTGATTTCTCAGCCCAGAAACAAATCTCTACGTTAGTAAAACTCATCTATATACGCAAGCACGACAGCTGCAGCAATTCATTCCTACTTCACCTCTTGCTGACTCTTTAAAGACGCATTTTATAACAAAAGCTACATGTTCGGTGGCCAAGCTGAAAACACGATGTCACTATCGGCGAGACGTAATTCATACCACCACATTCTCACCTGCTTGGAGCAAACGATTGTTTCAATTTCGAACTAAAGTTATTGCAAGATGTGGTATTCTTCAAATCGTATTCAGACCTCGTTAGTTCGGATAAATAGAATAATCTGTGTTACATATGTGCGCCGTAGTAGCACATAGCAAAGGCGCATTCGTAATTTCAAGAAGAAGAAGAGTTTAACTTACCGGGAATTTGGCGACAATGCGAGTAGGGATCGCCCTCGAAACCGGCCTCACAAACACAGACCCCATCGCTGCATCGCGCATTGTATCCACACCGAACGTCTGCACAACGATCTTTAAAAGAACTCACTAGTAAGGTATCCGCACGGGCTGTAGGAAACATTTTCTCCCTCATCTATCAGTCTACTTCATACATTCAAATTGATCTATTCCTATCCTGCACACATTTCTATTAATTCCTGCGACTGTAACTATGCGAAGATATTATGCTCATCTCAACTGCAAACTTAGTTGCAGTAGACCCACAAGCTTTCGGTTAAGGAGAAGTAAACGAGGCATGGAGGCATTTGCAGCGTTTGAAATTAAAGTTTAATGCGGGGATAAAAGTGATAAACTACCAGGAAGGTCTCAATGTGTTGCGCTGAATGCCATCAAGGCCTTCAACACCCGACACAGGTTCAATTACGTGAGTAAATCGTACATGAATACCTTCACGTGATCCACAAACTGTGTCATGCAACAACATACTTTTTGCTATAATCTGAAGCACAGGTAATAGGTTAAATGGGTTTATCCATGTTACAGCTACTAATATTTCCTTAGGATTGTGGTAGCACCCATGAAAATTAGCTTTTTCTCCTGCATCAACACTTGAAGTTGGCTTCAGTTCATTAGAAACAAAGCTGGCGGTAAGTAAACACAGATAAACCTTTCGGCAGTGCAACACACTCGCGATTGGCGTCACCTTCGTAGCCCTCATAGCAACAGCCAGCCCCGTCAACACAATGCGCAAAACGGCCACAGCGGACACCGTTACACGGACCTTTTGGCACAAAAGAGATGGGAAATATACTGAAGCAATCAGGGAGTGAGTGATGGCAGCGTTCACGGACATTAACGACGCCAGAAACAGGGACATAGGGTTTCATGGAGGTGGCATGAAATCTACTTGGTTAATTTGAATTCAGTCTGTGTGCAATTCATCTTAAGCTGTGTTTGACGAATAATCGAAAGTTTGGATATTCGACAGAAATGGCGTTTCATTAGTTGCTGCCTTGGACCGCTAAATATCGTGCTCCGATGAGTGAATAGCAGTATCGATTAGAGCTGTCGGAAGGCGTCGCATAGTTATCCGGTGTAACGAGCAGTTGAAATTGCAGGACTTCAAAGTTTTGGAGTTTTCACTTCCGAGAAACAAGCAACGTTTCGTTGATTAGCTTAAGCGCGCTCCATCGAAATTCGCCTTCGTTATGAGAGGCATTTTGCCTCGGGGAGGCACCGTCTAGAACCAGGTACTTGGGAGATTGCCAATTGGTGACCTTAGACAACTTGCATTTCAAGTCCGTTGATGGTGCATTCCCCCACCATTTCATGCAAAAAAGCAAATGTAAAAGAGGACTTGAACTGCTTTGAATCTGTGGAGTTCTGATTAGTTGCCAGATATTTTAATGAGTTTTCACAACACCATGGGTTCAACAATAGCACGATGTGAAAAAAAGCAGTTTGTCGAACTTAGAATGATTTGTGACCGAAGCGAGGCGATCGAAAGTATATTTGCTTTGAATGCCTTTTTTGATTAACCACAGGGAAATTAGCTTTGGAGCCGTTTGACATTGTGCCTAAGCTAAGAGGACAACTCGAGTAAACGTACCTGCATACACAGGACGACACTCATAACGTGCATCGCCATCGTAGCCCTCATTGCAGTGACATGTCCCATTCACACAATGAGCATTGTAGCCACAGCGGACAGTCGTGCACGGGTCTTGGCGAAAAAAGTGATTAATTGGTAAGTATTGGTTAAAACTCCATGAGGTCCTAATCACCACCAAGTTGGTCTTAGTCTCCATGAAAGGAAATAGAGGATTCATTTATTGTCAAAGTTGCCGTTTGCTGAAGCATATTCACAATTGATCATTATTGCTAGTGGAGAGGATAACAGGACTATGATCTCCTGTGATTAGCTCATCACACTCACAGAGTTACTAGCGCTTGTCTTGTCAGGTGGTTTTCATCGTTTCACCAAAACCGTGCACAGCCATTACAAGTAACGACGCAGCACAACATCTAGAAAGACGTCCAACTCAAGACCTAGGACTACCATTCTATCAAATTGAGTTGCATTTTAGCGTTACACAATTTTTTCTGACTCGCAAACATTAGTCGCAAGTGGACTATTCTCAGTGCTTCAATATAAATTTATTTGTTAGTTTATGAAAATCAGCAGACATTTTACAAAGTTTTGTACATATTTTGATTCGGTTTCTAACCTACAAAACCAGAATTTGCGTAATTATCCCAGACTTCCTTTTTACTTATCCGAACTCAGTTTGTGGTACCAATTTTGTAGACATTATTGGACATTAGTAACTCCATCGAACCTGTGACAGTCGGACGACACTCGTAATCGGGATTTCCATCCACACATTGGGTGTTATGTCCACAGTGCACATTATCACAACGATCAATTTTTTTTAAAAAGACGCTGAAATCAGTTTTGATTGCAAAAATAAGGTCAGGCTTGAAGGAAAAATTTTTTCCCGTTTCATTTTTATTTGATTTTTCGTCTCATTTGTAACACCATTTGAAACATCAAAATGTAGCGATTTATTATGCGTGTTTACGTAACATATGAAAAACAATAGAGGCAGATGCTTTACAACAAAGTGCCAAAATCTATTGTTTGCCGCTGATACCACGGATTCTCAGGTGAATAGGGACTTTGATGGATACTGGGAAGTCTCGACTCACAGGGCCAAAATCATTTATTTCATTTGCTTTGAAACTTATAGCTACATCGTCCAGCTCAATTGAAGCTGATTTATGATTTTCCACAGATAGGTTTAGATTGTTTTCAGTTATAGTTGTCTACAGTTGAATGTACTATAATACATGACTAAAGAATTGTAATTTTGATTAAGAGTGCTTGGCTAACGCTTTTCCTAAACTCCCCACAAATTATGGTGAACCTAATTGCCCTTTTATGAGTACTACCCAAATGATGATTGTGCGTTCTAAGTCTCTATGGCCGCATGTCGACCAACTTCCTTAAATGGAGCATGATTTTGTTTAGGGACCTTAGAGCACTTTGTTCAACGTGAGGATTTCAATTTATTACTTTTGCGAATAAATATTTAGGTAGATTTTTTTAAACACGGGCATTATGTGGAGTGTACCCGCCATGTAGGTGAAAGCCTCATTAATATCGCTTAAATACCAAGCTCGGCGCGAAATGTTATGACCCTTCCAATTCTGTTAAGACTAGTGGTAGAGAAATTTTGTTTTGTACTCTAGAATGCACCCTAAGGCAGTATCGTTACTTTAGGTGTCTACTTACTTGCAAAAGCGACTAGGCAGCGACGCTCGCACTCTTCTTTCGTCTCGAAGTTGTTTCGGTTGCCCCGGCAACCACCATATGAGAAGGCTTCGCAATTTCCTGTTGACGGGTTGTAGGCGAACCGGCTTAAAGAGGCTCGGCATGGACCCCGAATTATGGGCTGCTGGCAGACGTCATCATTTTCATCTTCACTTTTCGCACCTGAAATGTAAACGGATGGTGACCAAAGTCACTATTCAACATCCTAGGATTTGGATAAAACGAAACGCCGAAATTGAACACACATGTCTACTTATCTATAGAGGTGCAAATCGAATAACTTTAGCTTTCTGAGGCAAGACTCAGCACGAAGTAACCATGGTAGAAACCAGACGGGTGCAGGAACTCGACCGCTGTAGGTCGCGTCCTGTGCGTAAAAGGCCGTGTCTGACTAGTGGGAGTTGCTGGTCAATGCAGTCCGGAGGAACTCGTTAAAGTACAAATAACTGAATGGACAGATGAATCTGGGTAGTACATGCACGGGGGTTTGTGAATAGGCGGTACCGCATTTTCGATAGGGGCACCGTGAAAAGGGAGGAGTGACGAATCTCAGCGTTCGAAAACCTGGTTGATGGACATGAATAAAGACTTATCACTGCAAACTTAAATAGGCTATGTGATGCTGATCAACTGCTTTGTCCGCATGTATTTTTTCGGTAAAGCTACCTACTTTCGTAAATCTGAAGAAAGTTTCATGCACCTCCTTTACCTGATTCAGTGCTGCAATTTTGATGTTTAAACCAGGGAATAACGAAGTGCAGAGGTCGGACTGATCATTAGCGGCGTACGGAAAAAGAATTCAATGTTTCGCAAATAATAATACTGTTGGCGTCATTAATGACTTACCACTACTTGCTGTTCCACACCTAGCTTCACATTCCGCCAAGGTCTCAAAGTTGTTGGCGTTGCCTAGACAACCACCGTAGGTGAATTCCCTGCAGCGACCTATTTGGGAATCGAAGCCGTAGCGAATCATGCGGCCTCTACAAGGCCCAGCATCCAGATGAAGTTGACACACTGAATCAATTCTTAGTTGTATTCTGTCTTCTAGTTCACAACACGAAACAAAGACGTAAATTGAGTAATCTGACACACAGTGCGCACTGCAAGCAACCTTATACTCGGCATTTACTCAGAAAAATCAAATCTTGATTCCTAAACGCCAAAACTCCATAATACGAGAAAAGGTAAAAGTCATTATAAATTAACGTATTTGTAATTAAGAACGTTTTCAAAAACTCTAATTATATAGCCCAGCTATTTTAGTTATAGCCGATTTTTGTCAGACCAGCGCACGATGTAAGCACTCCGATCTTCGGCGAATTGTTCTTCCACAGCAGATTACATCCAGATCCTCATTGGACCTTAACACGAAGTGGACTTACAACTAGATAGTCGTGTTGGTTTAAAAAATCTAAACAATTATCTTGCAATGTGTAATACTAATAATTGACTACAGCGAGGACAAAAATTAGCTTTAAATGACTGCAAAGTGAGCATTGTGTGCATATTTTAACCATACCCTTGACAACGAAGTCTTTTCAGGGTTTATGGCGAACTTTTATCAAACGAGTGTAAGTGAGGCATTCATGAGTTGATCGAATATCATCGAGTGTCGATTACAGTTGATGTTCGATATTCGCTCACGGCCTCTGCTAATGAAGACTTAGGTAGTTGAGTGTAAATAAACCTTAATGTTCGCTATTATCTATCCTGCCTTTCTTCTCGAGTCGTTATGGACAGTCGACTAGCATGGTTGTAATGTAGCGCTAACGAAGTTGCCACAACCGTTAAACGTGGTTGCCGGCTGACCTGGACGGAGCGATAGTGACCAGCCACACGATATTTTTCGTGGTAGCCTTCAATTAACAAATTGTAAGTGGCTACTGGTTCCGGTCCACTTAAGTTCGATTACAAATGCGTGCAGCATTACCAAACCAGAAAAGTCTTTGTTGACCTCGCGGACATCCTTTTGGTGGTTTAAGTTAATTCCCGTGATGACCCAAACCGCTTTATCTTTTCTACTCCGAGCACAATCTTTTTTTATCTAAAACTTCAGGCACATAGCATGTGCCGACCATCTCTGAGTCCTAACTATGAGTTTACAAACGAAAATAATTTTTGAAATACAGCCATTCATTGAAGGAAAATTTAGTCCACATAGTCCGTATGTCACAAGGATTTCTTAGGAAAACAGCACCATCAAAGTGACCACAATCACAGTGTAATAAGCAGGAGCGTATAAAGCGTTAGTGAGATGCACACTATGTCTGAAATGAATCAGAGCGATTCTCACCTTGACATACGCCATTTTCGTTTCTCTTAAAACCCTCTTTGCATTTGCAAGAGTGCGAGCTACCCTCGGGCACGCAAACTTCATTTTCCTGTTCACAAATGACGCAATCACAAGAGCCTGGAATATGGATGCGAATAATGCTCGGTTAAGCATAACGAAGAGGCGTAACACTTCAGAGTGGCTGTGCTCACCAGGTGTATTGGCGTAGAGAGCCGGCATATCCACACAATAAAATGAGCATCCACTTCCGGACCGGCAGTCCTCTCTGCAGTAACCCTGAGTATCCATTTTCACAAAAAATTTTTTTCCTTTGGCCATCAGAGAGTTTTCCGCTAGAATGCACGCCCCATCCTCCACTAAAGCATTTCCGCTCCCATACACTTGGACAGTCACCGTCTTATTCTCTCCTGTCTTAAAAGTGTAGACTTGTGGTTCAAAATCCAGTCTTCCCGCGCAGCGTTTCTCGTAAATTATGAGTCTGCTGTGCTTCTCATCACTTTGAAAGATGCCATCGGTGCCAACCAAAGTGCTGGTCAGTGGAGTGAAGTCGCCCTCTGGAAAAACCTCAATGGTTATGGATCCTCTATAGGTGTCTTCGGTGGAGCTTTGCCTCAAGAGAGCCCCCCTTACCACAAGGTTACCATGGTCAGTAACTTGGAGGCGAAAGGTAAAGTTGAAAGGTGTGGAGAATCCAGAAGCAAGAGAGAAGACATTAAAGATGCGCGAAGCCATGAGGTCAGTGTTCATGCATTGTTGCGAGGGGAATGCAAGAAATGAGTTGAGGAATTGGAATATGGGCGACATAATGTGAATGGATTGGAAGTTCTGAGGGACATCATGGACACCACTCTGCAAAAGAATGCTTTCATCCTTCTTCACCTCCGTGTCAAGAAAGGTAAAGAGAACAATAGGGTCTCGTCCCGGTCCCTCAAGATTTAGTTGCATTTGTCCATCCAGGTAGATGCGACGAGGCCTTTCTGGAACTACGGAAACATTGCATGGGCTCAAAGTACCAATTTTTATCAAACAGAAATCTAAGCTTTTCACTGAGAATTAATTTCCTATCTAGTAGAAATTGGAATCAATGGAATTGTAGGCTACATCGACTAGGTCAAATCTAGCTTGGGGCATGTTGATTTATTGGGTGGTAAATAATCTGCAACAATGTAAGAACGGTGAAGCAATGGGTGAGAAATAAAGACACCCTTGGGGGTTGAGTACAGTAGAAAACATTTACGAGTATCACATTATGCACTCTTGAGAGAGCTCCAATCCTAGCCAGTGAAAAGTATTCAGAAGTCGTAACAAGAAATTTTACTGCAGAGTAAATAACGCGGAAGTGCTGTATGCACCGCTAAAGTTTAAGTTTAATTCTAATCAAGTTAAAGTAGCGAGGGATTAAAGAGAGTTTTTCTTAAAAGAGGTCAAACCAAGTACATCCCTCAGCTCCAATTACTTTATTTGGTATAATCTTGAATCCGAAGTGTTAGTTAGCTTGCTTTGTAAAAGGCATTCGTGATTAATGGTATAATGGCATGACAAGTGCATTGCGCGGCCTCTTACCAATTGACCAGCAGCCTTCTGCGCCTCCTCCATAATAGGCCGGAGGGCATACACAACAGTTCTGACCGTCGAATTTGAAGCAATCAGCCATCGTAGTCTTGCAGGCCCTGTTATCACAGCGCTCGAATTGTCTCTCTGGGCTAACTATTGGTCTCCTGTTTTCTGAAAGAGTTGGAAAGCTATTGGTTTTAATGTATTTTTTATGACAATAATGCCTGTTGAATTCACGATGTCTTATAATATGGAAGAAAAATATTAACGAGTTTTGCAGCTTGTACTATGAAAAATATTTGTAACTAAATGACCTCAATTTACACTTCTAGCCCTCATACTACATCTCAAATCAACTGACCGCTATCAGCCACGTCTTAATTCATGGACACATGCATAAAGATAATTCCCGTGTAGGGAATCGTGTTGATTCACGTCCATCAACTCCGTCGCCGTGACCTCCGACACACTGCTCTTCGTCATTCAGAACCGTCTGCTCTCACACCTGTGCACTCCCCCCTCCCCTCCACTCGTTTCACTTTTCTGCCTATCAGTCATTTATACTTCAACAATTTCACTCAAACTGTATTGGTCATACACGATTTTTAACACAGACACGACAGCGTAACAAGGTTAAGCCACCTAATAAACACCTGTCGCCTGAATCTCCGGCCTTGGTTGTTCAAGATATCAATGCAGCGTAATCGGGCCAATGCGCCCAGTGGCCCGGTGTTGTTTAAGATTGCATTTCTGGGCCTTCAACAGTCGACAGCAGGGCGTAAACAACTATTTACATTTCTGAGGCAAATAACATCCACCAGATTTATAACATCAGGGGTACATTTATCACTCAAAGCTCCTTAGTTCGAGGTCTAAGTGAAGTCATTGCCGGACAGTTAATAACTCCACCGTTAGGTGTAATTATGCTAGACTACAGAAGGCTGGCTGCCTCTAACGGCGAGTGCGAGTTATTATTTGTCCGAACAAGCACAAGTAAATAGCTAGGTAAATGTCGTTGAATTTAACCGATTTGGCCTGCATTGGGGCACACAAGTGATTACAATAAGCACATTGTCGTCAAGCTGTTTTTTGAAGTTTGGCTCACCGAACGGAGCGACTTACCGGATGTCTTGTCGCCATAAGACCCTGTTTGATTGATGGTAGTGTCAGTTGCGACTTGTGCCTCGACGTCAGTTTCCACAGATGGTGATGGAACGTAAATTGGGGAAGGTTCCGTGACTGACGACAATGATCCCTCTGTTGATTCTGCATTTTCACAGAATCTAGAACTCATTTGCAGAAAATCTTCCGTCGCCATGCGGATCTTTGACTGAGCTGCTACGTCCACATCAAGTGGACCCTCCTGTAGAGGGAAAATCCACTCCCCAGGTACTGCGATATTCGATTCTCTGTTCAAGCGAACAAACACAAACATCCCTCTTAGAAATGCCAAATGTGCTTGTGTATTTGAAGCAGTGAGACAAACTTAGGCTTAGATTGACTATTGTAAAGTGCGTGTTTTCAACTATGTACACTAAAATGGCGATTGAAAGCGACCGACATCGTGAGGCATTGAAACCACGACCAAAGGCATGTCAGACGATTCAGCAGTGTCAAATAGCCATGTGATCAGATAAGCACCAGACCTTAAGGTCTGATTTTGTTAACGACCATGGGTGTGAAGGTCGTAGAGGACCTTGTAGTGAATCGTGTTGATTA
>UXSR01001009.1:0-12639 GCA_900604375.1 Mesocestoides corti | reverse complement strand
AACTCCTGATGACACAATTGTGTGTACCTCGGGACGATTGGTGTATGCGAATGTGACCTTGAGAGCACGTGAGCCGACAAACTATTGATGGCGCTTTGAGTTGCACGCAGGCACGCGGGCATCTCAAACAATCTACAAAATCGACATTTACATCGCAACCGTGAATATACCTGTTCCACAAAAGTCAGCATTTTTCATAGTACTTAAGACTCCGTCAACATTGTACTTTTGCCAAAGCCATCATAGCAAAGCATGTTTCAATTTTTTTCAATCACTGTGGTTGTTTAAGCTGAAGTGGTCTTGTTTAAGGCACTGAAAAAAGTGCTCACTTGATAACTGTGTGGACAACATTATCACGTCAACTGCTAGTACCCACCTGCCCTCAGTTCACAAGAAAATTCCTCTTGGCAACCGAAAAATCGGGATTGTATGAGGGGTTCTTAAACTTGATACCGAAATGGCGTCAGTTTGAAATGCCTGCTTTCTCGTGCCCATTTATTTGCGCATCATTCATTGAAACAATGCTGTAAATTTGTCTAAATCACCACTGATTCTCCATTAATGCTTTAAATTTGATGCGTTGCTCGGTAAACTGAAGGGTATCGTTGAAGCGAATGTACTCTGCCCTATGAAACAAAGTCAAACTTCACTTTCCGCTCATAGCGTGAGCAAGTCTCTGGTTTTGATGTCACAATCATCTGAAACAAGTTTGCGCTGCAGTATTCTGTTAAACTCTATAATTCATGAATGTTCTTTTTTCGGTACGTTAATTCTAAACTACGTGTTCAGCACAAAATTCGGCCTTGCGAAAATCCCACCGATCGATACTGTCCGATGAACGTTCTTTGACCTCGAAAATGCCACATCTCACATTGCAGTGTGCATTGATTGGGTGTTAACCCAAGGCCAAAATGAATGCTTTAACATTTCAAAATATCTGATTGGCTAATTAAGCCAGCCAATTAAAATAGACGAGTCCACTCCACCACAGTAACGTAACACAGATGAGACATTTAAACACGGATTAATGAAAGTGGTACGTGGAATTCTGAGTTGATGCGCTTCTTGGAAAAAAGTAATCTTTAGATAGCCTATCTGATTTGAGTCTTTTAATGCTCAAGTGTTTTTTTTTCAAGGCAAATTATCCAAAACCCGTGTTTTTGGAAACCAGTTGTAATGTTTCAACGTAGGGTCCACAGTAGATTTGCTAAAAATCGATGGCACGCAGACTCACAAGTTTTTGGGTTATTCAGATTCTCTACTTTGGCTGATTTGCGGTCTTTTTTTTTCAAACTGGAGGTCTACGCATGCGTGAACTCAGCTGTTTAATTCCAGACCATCGTTAGCTACTGCAAAAAGTTTAATTGCATCTTTCGCGTTCCGCAGGGAAAATTATTTCTGCAGTAAAATATTATACAAATGAAAATCAAGTGGTTTAAGTGGGCAGCTGCCACGGTTTCTATACCTTTGAGGCGTTTTCAACCATGGTATAAAGTGAATGTACTTTGATGCCTAACTGGACGGGTATTACCAAATTCGTGATTAAGAAAGTTTGGATTTTGTGGGCGATTTACACTGCAAGAAGTGTTAGCAAAAGTGTGAATACTTGAATAAGTAGATTTGCCTTAGTTACGCTAAAATGATTGAGTCTGAAACTACGTACAACTATTTGCCGACTTTGTTGGGGCTCAACAGACTTGAAAGGGGTTGCGACAAGCGTTACTTTTTCCGCAGCCATGTTCTATCCCAGGACAAAAACAATTCGTGTTTCATCTTTGTCGGGGAATGCGTTGAGTAAGACTGGATATCGTTACAATTTGCTAGACGTTTTAGAACCGTTTTATCAATTCTGGATAACGTTTCTAGACATAAATTTGTAAACAGAATGTCACTCCAACATGTTCACTTCTTAGTGTAGACTCTGATAAGTAATTGAACCGCCTCAGCGCAAGAAACCAAGTGCCTGAGTAATTTCACTGCGAACGCAGCAAACGCTCTGTCCTAGGATGTCTAAAACTAGTTCAACGCGCCTTGCGAAACCGTCAGTGCCCATTTTCCTGTTTACTTGTGCAGGTATGCTGTTTTGTGTTGGTGGAAAATGTCAAAAGTGCACTGAATGAACCCGAGGAAGGCGTGTGTCATTAGGCGGTCGACTGGGCACTTGGCAGTGCCAGGTTCCAGAGGCCCGTGCCTGCCTGCCTGCCTGCCTGAGATTAGGCAAATGAGGACAGACCCCTGGATGGAATCGTAGCCATAAAATGCGCGGTGGGCGTTCGAATGTTAAATTTTAGACATCGGACCTCCATGCTAAGCTCTAAACATTCGCAAACAGCTAGTATTGGTGGCCCTAAAGAAAGCAAAAGCTCAAGTCATCCAACATGAAGTCAATCTATGCGAAACGGCTGATTGCATTGCCCCTAATTTTGGTCTACCTACACACCTGTGGCTTATGATTCTTTCCCGAAAAACTAAACACCGTTGGGTGTCCGTTTGGGCGTTTTTCAGTAAGGCGGCGTATCACTTGGTAAGATAATATTCACCAACGCTTTACCATGCATTCCAAGCAGCGGTGTTTGTTCATAGATCTTCTTATCTTCTTGTTTTGGCGACTATTCGTCGCTTTCCCCAAAATAGGCCATTCACTCGTGCTTCAGACAAACAAGCCCTAATCGCGTTTTGTGGAGAATTGTTTTTTGAGCGAATCATGAGGTGCGCATTATTGAGCTGACACGTTTTGCCGAAGTAATCATATAAAGCAGAGAAGGTAAATAATTTTGGGCGCCATCATGAGGGCCCCCAGGTGGGATACCTCCTATTCCAGATCAATGGGCTCATCTACTCAATTGGACGTAGCTCCAAATGTCTGGAAACGGTTTTCGAGCGTGTACTTCAGCATTTTGTGGGATAAAAATTACACATTGCTAAGGTTTTGGGCGGGTATGGGTGTGGAGTAACTTGGTGGGCGAGAATTTTGGTCACTGGGGCTAGGCCGAGCACCCGGCGTTGATTTAAGCAAAGTGAAACGCTGCCTGCTCAAATAATACAAACTCAATTTGTTTTTTTTTTAAACTCTAAGTCGTAGAAGACACACTTAGAACCGAACTTTTCTGGACAACAGGAGAACGCAAAAATTAGCCCTAGTGAAAGGATCAGATCTCGCGTGCTGAAAGAAAATTAAAATTCACGGTCTTAACCAACACATAACTCCAGCGAACCATTTGTCTAATTTAAGCAAAATCGAAGAAGTTGTTGTGTGCCAAAGTCGCCTCAAAATGTAACGACTTGGGAAAACACATTCGTAGTTAGTTTGATTGCGCGCACATCCAAATCCGGCTGAACTAAATGCGGACTAAGTCCCTCATTGGACAACTGAAAAAAAAAGCACTCGACAGAGTCGTTTTTGGCATGACAACGTAAAGCACTTGGCAGCGAACTTTAGATTGAATAATACCATCTTGTGGCGAGATTAAAGGGTATGCGGTTTATGATTATCGGTTCCACTCTACTTTCGATTCTCGGTTACTTCAAGAGGGGATTGTGCCTACGGGGATAAAATGAATTCCAGATTATAATTCACTATAGAATCTACCAGAGGGATTCACACAGCGATTGGCAAAGTATCTAAGCGCGACAAGTAACTAGTTCCAAAAAGTGATTCCGTGGCATTGGTACACGAGGGAAGGGGGAACGTTTTGACATGACTTGACCCCAAATGTGCATAATTAATCACTTGGTTGAACACTTTGAAGGGCCTCATATGAATAGGACAAACCACTAACATTTAAGCCAGTTCTCACCCTGTTCAAGTTTTTTTTTACGTTAAACATTGCCATTTGATGGCCAGCGCAGGCTCAAATCCCATTTTCCACTGACCTTCAAGTTCGACTGCTCAAACCCTTTTGCATTGAAGCTGTTAAATTAAAACAAAACCGACCTCGTGATGCGGATTTTGCAAACATATCCATCTAACTTACTTCCTCCAATACCTTATTTGTCTCAGGTCGCCTGGAATTGTGTGCTTTGAAAAAATAGAGAGAACAATCTTGCCACAGAGATGCAAGACAGTTATTGCTCGAGAAGCCCTGCGACTTTTTGTGTCAAAAGTTAAACCAATTTTATTTGGACAATTTTATACAAATTCGGGCATCGCATTGTTTTAATCAAGACAAATCTGTGGTTCCAAATATGCTACCTTTTAATTTTAAATGTTTAGCCTATTTCTTTTAATTTGTTTTTTTCTTCTAAAGCCACCATTCTCAATGAATGTTTTTCCCTGTTTTATGTTCATTGCGTGCTTGCAAACCTGGAACAATTGGACGATTGCAATGTTGACTTTAATTCAACGAAATGTGCATTTTTAGCACAATTCTTGTTAGTGGTGGCGTAAGGTCAAGGCCACATCTAACTTGCCAGAAAACTAAAATAATGTCTACACTGCATCCTACCGAAGTGGTTTGGATGCGTTAGTTTGGTAAAAATTGTTTTTTTTTCCAAATATCTAAGAGTAACGACCTAGCCAATCAGACTGAAGCCTTTAAACTCGACTCGTTGTCAAGCGCAGGGCGCTGTTTTCCTTCAACAAGACCAAATTGACCAATCACCTTCGTGGTAATGTGTGTGAAGTGTCTGTGGAAGCCCCGAAATGGTTCTCAAACCGTTTTTTGGCCTAGATGACCTACGTTGACAACGCCCGGATAAGAACCATGAGGAGAATAAATAATGCGGAGCTCAACATATTTATTGCTACCTTGAGGGCGTGGCGATTAAGAGTGCGTTGGTAACGTGGTAAGGCGTCAGTTTATGTAGGCACTCTCAACAGCGATCTCTAAACGAACACTGAAGTTTATCGATTGAGTCCGTGCTTTACTCCGAATTTAGTTAAAAACACGGTTAGGTGGCTCCATTACCAAGTGAACTAGCTCCAGGGGTTAAATAAATTGCTAGAAAAGTTTTCAATTCAAGCGCCAATTTTTTTTCACGGAAAAATATTGCCATCTACCACTGCAATAAAATGCCACAGTAACCATATGCTTGTCATAAAAAATGGACGTAAAAGTTGCGCAAATTTGAACCTCAAGTAAACCCAATTTATTCTGCAGTTTTGCGATATTTGGAAAGAAAAACATATTTTGACTCCTGACCCGCAGTCTTTTGTTTTAGTTATGAGTAATGTTGATAGCGAGAGGATAGCATAACACAGGCTTTGTGACACCAAGCCAGTTCTGTTCATTTTGCTATGACAACAGTGCCGTCTGCTCTCAAACTGGACGTTAGGCTCAAGAAATGTGTTGACAGGGTCAACTGTTTTAATGTCAACCAGCCCTGAAAATTGTTGGAATTCCCTAAACGGTAAATGGATTAGACTGATAGTTTTTAAGTAGTACAATTTAGGCGTTTTCGATTTTACGAATTGCACTTTTGCACGATACGAAATTCTTCAGGTGGCTAATGCCATGCCCGTTTAAGACGTCATTGAACATGCCTTGATGAGTTGTGCAGGTGACAAACCCCAGCTCCCCATGTTTTAATTGGTGGCACCATCGACTTGACGCTTCCTATGACACCTTGAACGTCCAGAGTTGATTGGTCAACTCTGCAGCCGTTTAAGTTGTTGCTGATTGGTAAAAAGGCACGAGGTAATGCAAGTGATGAGTCGTGCCTGAAGCTAGCCGCGTGCAATTTGAATAACCTTGAAATGAGAAACTGATGCGCTCAAATGAAGCAAATTCGCTCATTCAATTTTTTGTTTTTGCGAGGCGATGTCCTTTGGAAGTTTTTTTTTGATTAAGTGAATCTGCAAATGGAGAAAAGAAGGAGAATGGATGAGGAGACAGTGGTGTTGAATGGGACTGACAACGAACCACTAACTGCCACAAGGCTATCATAAATACGAAGAACTTATAACGAAATACGGAATAAGATGACACATGTAGACTGTCATCAGGCCTACTTATCAGACACGGTGATCACCAGTGACTATGGAGATGGTAGCAGGCGTACGCACTTGGTCGAGGGCCTGATAAAGAGAGCATTATGCATTTCAGTTTAAATGAGATAATACTTGGGTTTCGTGTTCTGAGTCATCCTCACCATCTCTGGACTCGTTTGTTGTGTAAGGGTCCAAGACGATCGTTTTTAGCTCACCTCCTATTGTTTGCCTACTCCTTTTGCTTTATATCTTACATAAAAGGAGTGTTGTGTGTTACTGTTTCCGGAAGCGAGTATTAAATAACCATGAAATATGCTCAGATAGTATCGAGGTTGCTGGCTTTGGTGGCATTGTCTTGCCAGTCCCTATAAACCACACCAGACCCAAACGTAAAATCTCGAAGTGTAAATAAACGAGTTCTCAAGTATCCTAGTTTCTGAGCTCAAAGCGTAAAAGGGGCCATTCCATTTCCAGTGACAATCCAAGCGTCAATAAAAACGTGATTATCAACCAGCCTCGTAGTCAAGACAATTGAAATTAACTAGAATCAGAGAATGTGGGCAGTGCCACACTTTGCTGTTAAATCGAAAGCTGGGTATAGTATCAAAATCAGATGCTTCACCAATCCTCAGTGCGAACAGGCTGCTTCCATTCTACTAGGTTCATGGTCGAATTTTGCGCAGTGAGGCTCGCTGAACCTTCAAATTTCCCATTTACGTTAACGTTCAGATGCTTCTGAAGGTCAACGAGTTATCCACTGCAACCACAAACTGGGCAGGTGGCTAGAGAGGACACAAAACCGCTTGTTTCATTCCACGAAGAGTTAGTGTATTCATTTAAACAAAACCACGCATTCATTTTGGGGCCATTACGAGTTTATCACAAGACAAAGAAGAACACTTGGTTTGTCAAATTTCAAATTGGCATCGGTTGAGTTGTGAATATATTTGGCGAATCCAGTTTTGACCAATCAAACGCTACATATTTGATATACAGATCTGTTCATAGTCGACTTGGCGTCCAAGCAAGGACTTTACAATCACTCTCAGTATTTGTTAAGATATTTGTGCCTGCATTGTGCTCCCAATCAGCCTCGTCTGGGTGCCGCGTGATGTAATTTTGCAAACCCACATTTTAGTTCCACTCGTTGATCAAAATGCATCTCTGTTACCATTTCTTAGTTTTGGCTTTTACATCAAGTAGAAGCAATTCTAATTAACCAGTTATCGATTTGCCCTATCATTTTGCGTCCTTGCCCACCATGTTTGCACTCAAATCGGCCGTCCGCAGCCTATTGGCTCATTCACTTTTAAGTGCTCTCCGCTTTAATCGCACTCAAGTGGGCGCTTTGAACGTGTTAATTGCCCCTGGCTGAGACAGAAAAGTTCTCTGAGGGGGGTGGTCCCGTGAAAAGGCGGTGGTCTTGACCTTAGCGCACGTGTCAGGAGAGCGGTAACTCACTGTTGTTGCCCTAGGGACTTGCGCCCACCGCACCACATCCAGGGGTTGTCATTTTTAGAACTAGCAAACCACAGGTAATCGAGTTTGTTTGCTTCTGTCGCGCCCCACCCGCTGTGTTTAGTTTGCAGAGGCGGCAAGCGAATCATTGTGTCTCGGTTGGGACAACAATGCCCTGCGATTTTCCATCCTGCACAATTGTTTAAGTAGGAATGGAGTTACAGCAGGGGCAGTTGAGCATTCACTGGTGAAGTGTTACAGACGAAACCACTGGACAAGTTCGGTTTTGGGCACTTGTGTTTGTGGTGTGGCGTGTGATTGGTTCGCTTTGTTTTTTCACAAAGATGGCGCCCTCCCAGTGCCTCCTAGCGGCCTCGTTTACGCTAGGAGTTCTCTCCAACGCGATGACACTGGAGGAGGCAAAGAAAGACGCAGACGCCTTCATCTTCTTCGACCCCTCGCCCTGCAGTCGCCTCTTCCACGCCGGCGTGTCCGCAGTCCTGGTGTACGGCACCCTCACTTTAATGCTGGTGCTGATTTCCATCTTTTCCAAACAGGCTGGAGCTGTCCGAAGACCACGAGCGGGCACGGCCAAAAGAGAGTCTTCTTCAGCCGTCGCGTAAGTTCCTTTCAAGACTGCGAATTTGATAAAAGGAGTCGCCTTTAAATAAGGCACAAATGGAGATGCTTTGGGAGCGTTTTATGCCGAAATGCCGTCTATCAAAATTGAGTTTTTTTTGAAGCAAAATGCACTTAACTGCGTTTTCAGCAGGGTCTTCAGGAAGGGCAGTAAAGCTTCCGATTTCACAAAAGGTAGGCGTTGTTTACGGCGGTGATTGCTTAACTAAATCCACGTGTCAGATTTTGTTTCAGCATTCACCTCTGGAGACATCTCACGCAAATTTCACCAATGCTTCACCTAGCAGGTCATGGATTTGTTAAGAAACACCATGTTTGGTTCCTGTTTGAATTACAAAACTTCTCCACGCTTAGTCAATGAAGACGTGGCAAGACGTGATGGTGAACTAGTCCAGCACCCGGATGGAGTTTCCATAGATCTGGGCGAGAAGTTCTTTCAGCGCGAAATCATGCGGCTGTTAGAAACGCGTTTGAATGTTGTTGCACAAGATTCAGGACCAAAAACTGTACAAATTGATGATTTGAACTCTCACGTATCCCCTAAAGCGGCATTTTTGCCCTTAGTTTACTAGCAAGCCGATATCATGAATGCGAACATACCACCACTTACACACGTGTGCGCATTTTTACACAAAGCCTGCCAACAAACAACCAGAAAAATACAGTCTAGGTAAATTTGATGCCTCGGATGCCTCATTCGAAATAGCCAATGATGTTGACTGATTTAAACTGCAATCAACAGTGAGAAATAGCTGAGGAAAATAGAATCTCGGAAGGGGATATTGTAAATTAATAACTGTAAAGTAGACATGTTATTTGGTCCGTCGTTTAGTCGTGAGATGAGGTAAAAGGACAAGTTTGTTAAAGAAAACTGTCAAGATTGGACCGCTCACTGGCCGACTGAGCAAGATGACTGAAAAAAAGGGAAAATGGGACACTTTTGAAAGCGTATTTAAAAATTTGCCGAATGAAAATGCGCCTGCCGTCAGGTAAACTAAAAAAAGGTATTTGCTTTCGGACAACGAAACACCTCGAAATGGTTGAAGTAATTTTGAGTCACCGGTCAACCAACATGGGATTTGATTTTCCTTATATGGAAGTGGGTCTTGTGGGGGAATACTTCGCTTAAAAATTTTCGTTTTTGGTATTGTTTCAGCCCCAGCAGTTAAGCATATCATCGACTGGGCCAAACTTACAAGGATTCTGGAACAACCGCTTGCAGGCGCATGTTGTAGTCCGTTCGCCATCGTTCCCCCTCTGCCCCCTAACTAGTCGTTTAATAACTTGTATCAAACCACCACAATCCATGTAGAATCAAGACAGTTGGAAACTACGCATATCTGGAACAGGGATTCATGCGATTCCTACTCAGAAGCCCCAGTCTCGGTGTAATCAAAAATGTTTTGTTTTCGGAATTTTTTTATAAATAACAGTCCTATAATGGTGTTATGCCGCGCGTTTTACTCAAACACCACGAGTCGTCGAAATTTCGGTTCCCACAGGTCCGCCAGAGTGCAGCAAGTAGTTGACATGGTTGGTCGCACGCAAAGAGAAAGCAGTTGTTTAAATCGACTGGTTGGACAACTTTATCCACCTCTCCTATTCTTCCAATCTGCAAAAATCTACTCACCAACCGCACGACAACGTTATTTTTTGATTTTCTTAGACAGAGGCGGGATTTTGTGGGTTAAGGCGTTCAGGCAAACTAGTTTTAAATCACGTTGCTCACCCGATTGGAGGCACGATTTATCAAACAGAATGTAGTAAATTGCTTGCAACAACCCACGGACCCAGTAGATGCGACAATTTATTGGCGTCACGCCAGCCGAGGGTCGTTTTATAAGTTTGCGTGAGAGTGATTATCGATCGTCAGCTGCAATCAATAGTCAGTGAGTAAAGATCAGCTGGTGGATAGGCTTCACTCGCGCTTCGTCACAGACCGTCAACCGCAATAATTTGAGTTTTAGTGTAACGAGTTGATTGTTGTTGGAAAACCATTATACCAGTCGTTCTCTTTTTTTTGTTAATAGCCAGCCTTCAGTGGCGGCATGGAGTAAAGTCAAAGCGTGTTTGTACCAGGCATGATCTGCCAACTGGACTAACGTTCTCCCCTATCTAGTCGTTGTCAATTTTGTCATCAGCTTGCTTAATCGTGCACTTTAAGGCGTTCTTTCCGCAACCAAAACAAGGTGGGTTTGGTTTCGTCCATAAAAAGCCGCAGAAACACACCCAGTTACGGGGCTCATGTCAAACTGGCGGCATTAACTGCCGTTGAGGTCATGGAGCACCAACAATAGAAGGGCTTTTAAGAACCAGTACACTTTCTGTCAGCCTTGTAAATCGATTAATTGATTTAAGCATTCATCGACCAATCAACGGTGACATTACATCGATATCGGGTTATTTCTGTAAGACAAGGAACTTAATGACTGGGAAGCAGGTATAAGTTAGTTAACACGACATCCGGAATTGCAGCATCAGCCAATATTTTAAGCAATGTGTATTTAAAAAATGTGATAGAATGTAACCATTGCTTCTCTGCCAACTTATTGCTACAGGACTACAAGTCTGGCATAGGGTTTCATGCAAAGAATCACGTTTTATACCATTTGGATAATTCGTAACCTTTTATCACTATCCCGACAGATAACAGACGGGTTATCAAGTGCAACTAACACATGCCTTCAGTTTTTTAAAAAAATTGGCATGGCTTCACTATTCTTTCGGGCAATACGTGTGTGTGTGTGTGTGTGTGAATGATTCAAACTAAGCGAACAGATAATGTGTTCGGCGCTTCACTAGCTGCATGTAAGCTGCCTGAGCTCTGAATCCTTGATTCGACACTTCAAGGTCAAAACGATGGATTAAAACAACCGCAAAATTACTCCTGATGGATGTGCCTGTAAATAGTAAGTGCGTTGAGCACATTTTTTCTCGAAAAATCCTCAGCAATCGTGTTGGTTGAAAGTTTGCCTGCTACCGGTGATGTAATTTCTGTGCCTTGTTCTGTCTTGACTGCTTTAAAACCCACTGTGATGGATGCTTGGTTTAAAACCAGCTAACTAAGCTGCCAAAATGCGTGTTAATTCGTGATCCCTAGTCTCCTCTAGCCTTTATTCTAAACTCTGCAGAATCACAAATGCCTGTTGCGACAAAAACCATTCTCCTAACAAACCTACTCAGCTAAACTTTCTTGTGAAAACGACAAGAAGTGCGAAAAGGCACTGACAGGTGCACACTAATTAGGTGCTGACTGTCCTCGCAGAGAAAACTATCACTCCCCTTTGTCAAATGTCAATTTTTTTCCGCGCAAAAGACAAGGCTTGACGTTGATTAATGGACGTGTTTCTTGAAATTATGCAAGACTGGTCGACGGTCACACCGGAGCTGCGAGTGGAGGTGCGAGTGAATTATCCTAGCTAACCCGATTAAATTTGGTTTAAATGGCTAGTAAAGTGTTCAGCATTCGTTGTTTCAAGCCAATTATATATTTGCTACTTAAATGTTTCTAGTACGCATTACATTAACGGCAAACGTTCAGGGTCCTGCCGCATTGGGATCAACAGAGTAATGTAAATTGATAATTTCACTGTTGTTTTAAATCATGCAACCTAATCGCTTGTCTACTAAAATTCGATTTAGTAAACCTCTTTCCCGTGATTCCTTTCTTTGCCTAACAGCAGTTTTCGCTTCTGGGTTTTCCGTGACCAGGATTCGAATTTGCCTTCTTCATAGATTGTTTCAGGTATTTATTTACCGCATTACTTTTCGTCTTTTGCTTAGAGTTCTTATTACTACTCTTTTACTAATTAATGATGTTGCTATGACAAAAATAGGGGCAGCCATTTGTAATGTCAACCAGTAGGAACTTCCATGTGATTACTATCTGGGACGAGTAAATGCCACTATGTTTCTGATGGTGTCTGAATGGGATTGTTCAAGTTAATTAAGGTGACGAATTTACGGTTGGGTTATATGTGATAAAAGTGGCATATATGAGAGACTTTGACTCTATGTGATGATTAAGAGTTCAACATTTAATTTTTTCATGGCATTAAAAATGGCATTGGTACTGAAATAATTTAAGTAGCACGTATATAATTAGCTTGAAGTGACAAGCGCATCCTATGTTTCTGATGCTGAATGGAATTGTTCAAGCTAATTAAGGTGACGAACTTATGGCTGGTTTGTGTGTCGATAAAATTGCGAATATAAAATGAGAGACGATGACTCTATGTGATGATTAAGGCTACACCATTTTATCTTCACTTTCGAACACAGTGACTCATTTTTTGGGGGTTTTCATAAGAGGGAAAGCCGTGTGTTCGTGTAATTAAACTTGTTTAAGTTAAGAGAAAACGAATGCTTTGTAATTGTTGGTCCAAAATGTGAGCAAGCTCTGTTTTTCACCTTTAAAAGTGCCGAAATTGTGCTAGTGTTCTGCGATAAACTTCGTCAAAACTCAGCCAATCACGCGTGGGTGATGGATACGAGGCGGAATTTACCCCGTTTAAATAGCCTGCTCGAGTCAGCTGTTGCAGTGAGGGCGATAAAGCCATGCTTGCCAAACATGAATGACAGTCACGAGCTGCGTGCTCGCGTGAAATCAATGA
>UXSR01001008.1:0-12644 GCA_900604375.1 Mesocestoides corti | reverse complement strand
TAGGAATCGCTGGTTAACTAATCACACATCATCACCCTGCTTATATTCTGGATGCTGGTAACCCAAAAGTTGGTGTGCAAATCGGATTTGGCGAAATTGCCAGAGTGGCAAACTCATGCACTCAGGAGGGTTTGAGGTGGGCAATGTCGCGTCTATATCGATGGTTCACCAGACAACACACAAACGCGGCAGTGTCAAATTAATTGTGGCCTCGATTACTGTGTGTCTGGAACACGCAAGTCCACCTCTTTGTCAATCGTGAGCAACTCATTGTGGAGTTGATTGCTTGGTGTGTTACAGCCACTAGCAGCACCATCATCTACCCACTTCGTCAATTCTTGCATTCACATCGCCCGGCTACATTATCTGGTACTTAGACAGGATCAGTTCTCTTAAACATCCCGGATAGGCCAAGGCACCACTCCTAGCTTCCATATCATGCACATCGTTAACGAGAACTTATTTTGCTGAAGGGGCCTCTTTACCATCATTGTTTCCCTTCTGCATTTGCGGAATTGCTTACTGTGTAATCATTTTCTCGGTAGCTCTATGCATACTGCACACACACAAATTTCTAGCTTGTCAACTTTGAGGTCTGGATTCTAACGGTCATTTCAGATCTTCCAATAATGCATGTGATTGGAGCCACGTAAAACGGTCGGGGTAAGTGGCAAAACAGTAATGGTAATTAGAGATTTCAGTCCCCTTTTACACTGAGACCTCTGCTATCTACTCGACGACGTCTAAGCTGGTCGCCACGGACTATCACAACCTTCCGAGTTCTGATTCTGGTCATCCTGTAACAAGCAAAACGTTGGTCATGGGTGTTAGCTCAGTTCCCTGTTTGTGTTTATGCGCGAAACCCGTTTCCACGAAAAACGGAATAGTCTGCGCAAAAGGTTTACTTGTGCGCTGGAGCACTGATTGATGTGTCACTGCCTGAGTCGTTTTGGAAGCACAAACCAGGCGACTAGTCACGTGAGAAAATTTGGTGGCTTGGAGGTCCGCAGACAAAAGCGGCCTCTGGTTCCAAACCTGTGCGTCCACCGACGGATTTGAGTGAGTGCGTGGAGCCAAATCCTGTAATGACGACGACGACGTCATTTATCGCTGTCCAAACTCACCCTGTCAATTTGTGAAATCCACTCACCTGATTGATCACAATAAGAGCGTGGGCCAAAATTGGATCCGCCACTTCTCTGAACCTGGTGAATCTCCTTCACTAAAACGGGTAAAATCTGAATGCGTGACACGACCACACGTCAGCTTTGTGCCCTCTTATATTTCATAAAACCTTTTTTAACATTAAAGGCATTATTAAAGATAGAATGAAGGCACTACATCCCTTGTTTCCAGTGCCATTCCAAACTACTGTTACGATAAAGGATTTTAAATTTGTTTGTTTCTTAAATATGTGTGCAGTGTTTAGTTTAAATTAAGTGTCTCTGTAGGAATCCTCAAGAAATGTTGGCAAATCCAAACCGAGACAATGGAAATCGGAAAAAACCAGTTCAAATCTGTGTTTACGATTCTAGATGTATCCCTATCTGCCACTTATTTAACAAGCCCGATTGCTGAGAGACGATTCTGCGGTTACCCATTAAGCCTAAATTATCTTTAACCATTCAGCCTCGAGCAAAATTTACTCTTGTGCAGAAAGAGACGCTAGAAAGTTGAAGAATTTGTACAAAAGTATCGAGTTCCCGTACGACAGTTTAGCGGCTCTACACTGCTAATCGTGTGATTTTGAATTACTGTCGTCGTAGATATGATTCATCCAACTATGAAGCAGATTAAGTGACAGCAATCTGTCATGAAGTTTTCGTACTCTGGAAATTTCAAAAGCCAGTAGAGCGCGTCCACGCACTGTCCGAATTTATTCAAACCTGTGTTTTGTTTTTGTAAAAGAAGGCGCTTTGAATGCAGTTGTTTAGACCCCAAATCATGTATTGATTGTAAGCCGGTAACATACTCAAAAAAGAAACATGCTAATCCCCGTGATTATCCTGTTTTTGAGTACGTAACTCCACGCAAACTGCTAAAAGCACTGCTTCAAAGGTTTAAATGCATGCAGAGTAGTCAATGTTCAGGAAACAATGCATGTTCCCCAACATTAGTCAGCCTAGGCTTAATGGGTATGAGTCAAGCTATTACCTGGGCATCACCGTCTTCTCTCTCGTAAACCGATATGGTCTAGGCGTGGTGGAATCAAGCCCATAAACTCCCTGCGCCACTCATTACTGCACCGTGAAGGCAGACATTTAGCGGAAATTCACCCTGTCGTGTAGCGTGTTACTCATGGGAATGGGTACTTGTATTGATTTCAGTGGTATCCCATGTACCATTAGCCGCCCCTGCATAAAACAATGTTTCATCAAAAATTATTAGTGGAAATAGGTTTTGTAAATTGTATACCTTGAACTCCTAATGCGATTCGGACCCAAAAAGTTAGTCAATTGAGGCATCGAAATGGCCAGTGCTTCGTATTTCACTGACCACCGCTACAGGTCTCTGGCTTGCTCGATTACCTTGTGCGAGAATCCTCGGGATATTTTGAAAACGCTACACTAAGTTCCGCCTTCACGCCTTAGCTTGATGCATTCAAACAAATTCAGTTACAAGCAAAACCTATTAGAATCCTTTTTTTTTGTTAAATCGCGGTTAAAAAGAGTCGAAAAAATTCGCTTCAAATCGCTGGTTTGTAATGACACCTGAGGGCTTTCGCTTCTATTTAGCGTACTGCCACCATTCACCCAATAATAGGTGTCCGGTAGCACGGGAGACAGTCATGCGTGACCCGCAAAAAACCAATGTGAACCCGAAAATTCGTAATTCCTGTTAAAGAGCAGACAAAACATGAACTTTTTTTTGTTGGGATGGGTGTGTGCGTGCATGTTGTGTATGAAATAATCAAAAACGAATAAGCAAAGAATTATTGATTTAATACCGATGTTATCCTTGAAATTGTATGTCATTAAGGATGTAAATCTTGGGTAAAAATAACTTGTCCATTCAAAAATTTGGACAGCAGTGTGAAAATGTTTTACTTTTTTGAAATATTTTATCAGCAAATTGCAGTAGAGAAAGTTACCTCCATTACTAGCGGGTCTAGGCGAATAGCGAAATTGAACCCGTGGGGTCGTAGACTGGAACGCACTCGCAATATAACCAGAGTTTAACAATAATGCAAGATGAAAAACAAGGAATCATGGACGAGGAAGATAACGCTAGGCTAGTGTGTATAACAAAAGAGTGAAGAAGGGCACAAGAGACAAATTAAACTCCTATTAGGCTTCCTGAAAACAAACAATTTTAGGATTAAAATTAACGGTAAATATTGTTTCCCACCCTTAGCTGTTTCCGCCTCTGACAGTGTCTCTTCTACTGGAACTCCTTCTTCAGACGTCGTTATTTACACGTAGATTTCTCGGATCACAGTATTGCAGAACAGCATCGTCTACCTACCAGTTAGGCAACACACCACCTTTGCCGTTGTCAGCCTAGAAACGACTTTGTGGAACCTGAGTGAGTTTGGTTGGCAGTTCTTTTGTGTGCACAAATGGGGTATTCTACACTTGGTCTTAGGTTAGAGTCCTGAGCAGGGCATGCCGACAAGACAAATTAGGATGCACATTGTGATTGATAGTGGATTAATGTTTTGATAGGAACCTGCGTCTTTAGCAAACTATCCGTAATGCGGTGGCAAGTCCCCTTGGTTCAAAAATCCAGTTCAGGAAACTAATAATATAATCCAATTTTCCCCAAATCGTGTTTTTTTGGACAACTTCGGATCTTGGCAAAGAGGATAACAGGTCTCCATGTTCTTCGTAGTCGTAAAGCAGTCTTGTGAATTTACAAGGTCTAAACACATATTCCACCTCAAAAGACCACAGACTCACTCTGTCGTGCAATTCATGTGACAATGCGGTCCAAAAAGGTAAATTTTTTGATTCAGTAACGCATCCACCAACTTAAAAGCCTCAGACTGAAATGAATTAATGTTTACTGTCCACCGGCCGAGAATGGCTTAGCGGCAAATTTCTGCGATGGGAGCATAAACAATTTTTTTGGATAGCTTATGGATTTAAAGTGTCTATTAATTGGAAAAAATTAGGGCTCATCCCATGGCCGGACTTGGCAGGCAAATAGACGTGGGTTTAAGTTGAGACGTCAAGTGCTAGTCCTCAGTAAGACCGCTTACGATGTGGCTTATTTTCTGGAGCAGTTTTTCTTGTTTCTTGACATGGAAAGAAATGGTTCATATTTAGCCCTCATTCATATTTATCCTCATTGCCTAACGAATACAAAAGACATCGACCTAATGCAATTTATGACTACTGCAGAATGGCGTGTTAATGCACCCGGCACATGTTCAAACACATCAAAGGGCAGTAGTGTTTTATTTCAGTTCTATCAACTGCTGGAAAAGTGGCCGGTTTTTCTACTTGTCTCCTCTGTGCAATCGCGCCAAAAGCAATTGTTTGTTTTCGAGTAGCAGAAATGAGAGCCTGGTTCAGTCGTGCGGCAATTCAACTGCAAGGCCGGTGGTCATCCAGCCGGTTTGGCTGCACCCATGAGACCTCACCAGGCCAGCTAATTTCCCGCTTCAAATTTGTGGACCGTAAAAACCCAGTCAGAGCACATTTTCTGGGTAGGTGGATTCACGGGGTGGCACGAACGACGTAAGCGATCAAAGTAAACGTCTCTGGCGGTGATGGATTTCGTTTTACAAACCTAAGCAGAAACAGGCACTGCAGGTAAAACCAGGCAGGCAAATCGATTTTGAACAAACAAGCCAAAAAATATTCCGGTTTTACTTTCATTGGCGTTTCCTTTTGTCCAGTATGAATTATCATCCACCGGGCAGCAAAAATGGCAACCACAAACCGCTCATTGAGCCAATTATCCCGCTCGGAGCACTTTGCGACATTTTTTGGTGACGTGCTAGACTCACCTTACTTCTGGCTTCGAAGTGTGCCTAGGATCTGGCCTTTCGAGTTCCTTCAGATGATTTCTGCCTCAATTTTTGTAACGCTGAGCACACCACTACCTTGAATTGCCCGACACTCGTCGGAAGTCCACTGCGAAAATGCAGCACGAAATCGACCCATTGGTTCTCTATAACCAGTCACGCGGGGGACGTATTCTTACAAAAGATGCTGATATCACCGAATTCGGTGGTTGTCTAACGGGATTGTCATGTGAAGCATTCAATTCATTTGAAAAACCAGCGAATTTTCCATCTAAGTCACATTTAAATGCAAGTTTTCAGGGGAAAAGGTGTGTCCCCAGAGCTGTCATTTTAACCCCAAATTTCGTGAGCCTTTCCATCTTCAGCAAATTAATTATTTACTGTCACGGCGAAAACAAAAGAATTAAATGTTACTGTGGGCGCTTCGGTGGCAGCGTGTAACAGTTTGTCCGCAGTGGGAATTTCCAGGGACAATTTGAAATTGGTCTGTATCGAGATTTTTACTGAGTAATATTTAATTATAAACTAATGGTCTTTTCCCACAGTGAAAAATATGTCTTCTTTTGCTTTTGTTTTAAAATTCCACAAAGTTGTTTACCGTAGAATGACGCGAAAATAGGCAAACATCACGTCTCGACGGAAATCTCCATAATTCCTCGGAGTCTATCTCACATAACCTAGGGTGGAGGAAGTTAGTTGGACTTGAAATTTTGTCTTTACTGCCTTGGGCAATTAAAAGCAACTGTGATAAGCTTTCTGAATAATTGCGATCTCGTTTTATCCACTGCAAGTTAAGAATTGAGTCGGAGTTAGGGGTGTCCCCGCAGAAAACATGACGAGAATTGACACTGACAACTTTAGTCAGTGCCTTCTCGGGAGCAGTGCCTTAAAAAATGTTGTTCTTTTCCGTTGGGTTAAGAAGGAGTCGCCCACATGGCATTGTGGGCACAGCCCTAGGCGACAGCTGGTAAAGAAATTGCGGCATAAAAATTCGGTCCCATCATTAAAGTGCCCGGGTCATTTATCATGGGAAATTATCTCAACCCTCATGTCTGGTCGCGGTTTGGCTTCCTGTGCCTTTGACGCTCAGTCCTAGATAACTATGCCTTTCTAGGTAATAAAAAGGAGTGAGGGCAATTTCTTCTTACAAACTGATGCACTTTACTGCTCCACTATGCGAGAACCCTGCATCTACTACTGATCTGGAATCATAAAGTAGTATCATTTCTTTATTTTGCCCCATTAAAGTGCTACCGATGGTCCTTGTGAACCCTGTGTCTCTCCCCTTTCACCTTCAGCGAAGAACCGTTCAGATCTTGCGCCAAAATGCCCGTCTTTTTAAACCTCACTTGAATGACTCTGAGGAGTTTCGCGTTTTGTCTACTCTAGTTAGAGAGGGTCTTTTAAGTGATTAATCTACCGCATAATTTCCGCATTAGAGAGCCCAGCGGAGACGCGTATCCTAGATACAGCCGCTGACGTGAAGTATGCAACCTAGTAATTCGTAGTTCTTAACTGGGTCACTAGACGCCCCTTGTAAAGGGGGTATCTCAACTTATTTCGCCCATTGCTATCTAAGCGTCGCGGTTTTAAGCCTGCCGATTTGTTAACCCAGCCCCTGAACTGCTTTCAGACTGCAGTTGGTGGACCTAGGTAGAAGTTAGACCTGACGGAGTCATTCAAGTTGACAACATCTGTACATGGAAACGGCTTCTCTTGACAGTTCCATAGTGCAGGATTAAGATAGCCTTCCCGTGTTGTGGTTCTTATATTTAAGGCCTTAAAAATTCTGTTGTGTTAACTTAACTGCAGAGAAATTGATATAATCAGTTTATCATCGTTTGAATTAACGCATGTCGTTTTTATAAGTGCGTGAGGGGACCCTTTGAACGCACACGAATTCTCATTTTAAAGATCATTAAGATCCATATGAACTAACTTAGCGTTTGGCGTGATTAGATCGTACTTTGGTTATAATGGGGGATGCATGGTGATTATCGGACATCCCATGGCAACAAACTTTAACAGATCGTTTTTTGATCGTGATTATATTGTTCCTGGTGAATGATCCCTTAGGCATGATCGACCACTTCCCAAATAGCGTGCACTGATGTAGTGTAAATGGTAAATTTTGCTTTTGAGTCAGTCTGAATTTCCTTCCCTTCATCTCTGTCGTCACCTTTCGTATGAAGTCCAGATTTTGACTTCCATGGTTAGTTCACCTTGGCGAAGTGGTGCAAGCGTGGTTTGCAGTGCATACAAATTCTCTTTTCAACAAGGGTTAGAAACGCTACCAACAGATTCTTTTATTCCTTTTCGAAAGACCAGTGCAGTTTTTGGCCTTACCTTTAGTCTAGCCCACATTTTGGCCATTTTTTCCTGCGCCTTACCATAGAAAATCCGCTAAACCACTTCATAGCCCCGGGGTGTTACACCGTGTTCAGTACGACCCTGTAATTACTCGCTTACGTTGACGCCCTGTAATTAAGCCGTCAGCCATTGCTTCGCGGGCACGTGGGAACCGTTAATGCCACAACCCACACGCAAGCTTCCTTCTCACAACTCGTCTCCCCACTTGTTCTCTCCTCATCCTGTCTTTGTCACTTCCTTCTGCCTGCCACCAAGAGCACCGCAGCACTTTAAAGCCCCCAACATTGCCTGCCAATCTCCACATAGCATTCGCAGCACAAAATATTATTCATTGAATGCTTTCAGAAGCTCGTGACCAACGTTCATGAAGACAGAAGCATGTACTTTAGTCTTATCGTCTAGTCGTCTTATCAACTGACAGTCATCTAAATACATCGTGAGTCAGCATAATCTCGAGGAGAATACTTAAATTAATTTGTCTGCAGGGTCGACATCCAAAACCGAACATGCAACGTTATGATTTAATCGTGTAATATTTTCCGAGGATAAAGAAAGACCGACTATTGGAACTGCGACAATGAACATGGGTCGTTCTCCTGCTCTCAGGGCAGTTTCGTTATTTATCCGACTTAGGAATGGTGAAATCAATCTGAACGCTAAAACTAGCTCTGGGTGACCTAGCGGCACCCATCAAGAGTACATTTGTGACTTGGTTTATTCTAACAGCCCAACCTGACTTCTGGGTACCGTGTGTTTTGATAACAGGGGAGAAGCTGAACCGTGTTTTCCTAGCCCTTCTTCGCCCCAACAAAACGTCCCTTTCTTGGATCAGTTCGTAACTAGACAAGTGCTTTGTGTATAACATCATGACTAAATGGAAGTGAAGGAATAGAATCCATTGCAGTGGCTGAATTGCTGCATCCAATGAATGTGTTGTGGGGGGATAAATTTCTTACGGGCTTCTTCCACGTGGCCAATCGCTAACTTGTTGAAGTCCCTGCATGTGGTCTTCCAGTCAAATTTGGCTCTTTTGCCTCAACTAGATACCCGAAAAGACAGGTAGAAGGCGGAAGATGGCAGTCACTACCATGTGAGTGCGCAGGCTCGCAGGCGTGCACGCTCAATGTAATTATCGATCAATAATTTAGGTGACCTATATAACGTGCGAATAATTGGATGATCGGAATGATTCAATTTACTTCAGCAACCCGATTAATGCGCGCAAATCAATAATATTCACTACAAGCTGTTTTAGATATCAGGAGATATCTTGTGACATTTTAAAGGGAAAACGCAACTGCGAAAATCCGTATAGGTAATGAAATGATCGAGAGAATAATGTCAGTTAATAAAAACCAATTTTCCGAGATGAAGCATCGGATTAAATTCGAGTTTTGCGATCATCCAATAAACATCTAGGATCAGTAAATTTCCTGTAGTTTTATAATATGACTTACGAGTTGGCTGAGGGAGCGTTCCTGGTTGTGTTGCTAACTCTGGCGCATTTTACCTAAACACCAGTAAAATTTCTTTTCACGACTGTTGTCTTAACTGTTTACGCCAGAGGAAAATTTTCCTGTGTCTCAGGTGGTTTGCTGAAAAATCAGGTTCCTTGACCACAACAAATGCTGCAATTTACTGTTGTGTGAATTCTAAGTTCAAAATCAAGAATTCTGCAGGCGTTTTTTTAGGAAAAAGTCATGCACTAGAGAAAAAACTGCAAATAAATCAGAAAGTCGTGATGATAAATGGCCCTCACCATGAAATTCATTTTAAATAAAGCCTACGATGAAGCCATATGGGCATGTTTTTCGGCAACAAATGGGCACAATAAGTGTAAAGTACTTATGGAATTTCACGTTGCCAGGCTGTGCAGGCAGAAAATCATCGTAATTAAGTTCTCATTTGGCTTAAATGCACACGAAGCAACTTCTTCCAGCTTTATTCATCCCGATTTGATCAAAATATTGCCTCCACTCTAATATGCTGTATATTTTTGCCTTTTTCGGGTCGGTTCTGGCGTCAAAAAGAAACGCGTTACCACTTAAGCGAGACGTTTGAGCCCTAGAGCCTTCTTATACGCGATCACTCGTTTGGATCTTGACGACAGGAGACCACGGGTCGCACGGTGTCGTAATCAATAAGGCAAAAAGAAGGGTGGATCATTCCCACACGCCGTCTCGTCGTTCTTGTTAGCCCAGTTACCAATCTGCTGTTAAATATTTTACGCGCCCCAAGGGAGTCGTTAGGGTTGAGATGGGCAAAATACTATGAAAACCACCTTGTCTAATTTGCCTAGTCCGCCTGCCAATGGGTATCTACCGTTGTCGCCTTGTTCCACTCAACAAACCCTACTTACACCACTGTTCTTGCATGTGTTTAGTTAGTTAGGTGAACAAAGAATCTCACCGGCTGTTGTGGAATTGGCGGTTCGTCTGTTTTCGTGCATTACCTTTTGTTGTGTGTCCGTGAGTGTAACACCACCTTGACATTTGAGACGGCGTTTGTCAATCACCAAAGGCACGTCCACTGGTAAAACCCTTGTTTTTTACCTAACAAACAAAGCCCACCCTGTAGCCTGGGTTCTGCAGGTGACATTAATCCAAAAAGCATTCAATTTACTTGCTTTACAACTTCAATTATGAAGCCACAAGCAACAGATAGGGCAGAATCCTAGATCAATAGCTCGATTGAGCGCATTTGATTAAGTGCTGTGCGGGGACCTGGAGACAGACGGTAATCAAACACCTCCACGCAGATGGAAAACACTTTGTTTTTGGCTTCTGTTTACGCAGAATTAATTATTGCCTCACAAGGGTCATTGGGAGGAAGAAGAATGGTATCCAGTAGATTTGGTGAAGTGTGTATAACTTATGTCAAATTCAGTCACCTTGTTTCTCTTTTGGTAAACACCGTAATGATGTTAAATTTATTTCAAATTTTCAATTAAATGATTAAGCATTAATTCCAGATTATCATTTTCAACTGAGCCCTGCACAATTGAGTAGGCTGATAATGAAATACTTTGCAAAAATCCATGTTAAAGTGCATGGTCGATTGCATAAGTTTGTCATCGTGCTGACGTCCATTGATTCCTAAATAAAGGACAAATTTATTGGTGGGGTCAAAAATGACTTCCAACACCACCACATACTTTGCTTTCTTGACTAATTTCTAACCATTTTCTTACAACCAGTGCGTCAAATTTCCATTTCCAACAGCCTCATGTACTTATACTGCAAGTTCGCCGTACAAAGATCTATTGAAGGTTAACTTTTTAACCTCATTTAAGCGTTATTGGTGCAAAGAAATTCTAATTTCACTGAATTATGTAAAAAGCACGTGATGTCTCCTCCATAGTAAGCGGTCGTAAATACACAAACTTGAAGGTTTGTGGGTCATTCAGGCGTTGAATTTCACGGGTGGCTTTTGGTGTGAAAACAGTTCTCCAGGGCTGTAACAGCGAGCGAGATGGATAGTTTTTCTCTATCCACTCATTGTTCTCGCCCTACTCCAGAATGTGATTCTGCAATTCGGTCGGTATCGTAGTCCAAAAACTTAAGAATTAGCCGTTACCACTGATTTGAATAATTGCCTGTCATCTCTGACGTATCACCTCCCTCCCCAAATTAACTCATTTTGCGTAAGCCTTATTTTCAAACTAGCTAACAGTCTTGATTGAACTGTGGTCCAAATTCTTAAAACCACCTCGAAATTGGACAGGAGATACTCGTTTGGGGGTGGACGTCAAACCCTGCTACTCACCAAAACAATCTTACTAGATAGCAAAGGCGTATTACCACACCGGAATAGCAGCCTTTCACTGTGGATTTCATCACATCAGATCCAACCAAAACCCCACAAACACATTAAAGAGGCAGAGGTTCTCTGGGAAAAAAAGCTAACAATTTGCCCCCCTAGTTTTAGGGAAGTATAAAAATGAGTAGCATGGCCATTTTATGACTATCATGATGCCATTAGCAAAGCACTACGTGCTCAGGCAGTACGAAAACACAGCTAGGAGTTGCATCTGGGAGGACTTGTTTATTCGCCTCCGAGCCACAAGACGCGGGATTCCATCAAGTCGTGCTTGACATGGAAACTCATTAGCGCAATCTTAAGCTCCGTGTCCCTTCCTTAGCAGGTTCAAAAGCAGGCTGTATTTTTTGAGCGCCCGCGCATTTAAGGTTGCCTAATTTGATTGGACATTGATGGAGTTTTCTGAAACAACTCAGCCCCAAGCATAAAATTTATCAACTTAAAGCATCTTGTTACAAGCACGTACCCTTAATGACTATTGGTGCGTTCGTCATTATCTTTGCGCCCTATCTTTAAAGCACTACCTCCTGCGTAATGAAGATATGCGTTTCTGTAGTGAAGTGCGTCTCCAATTTCCACTCATCTGCTTCCTTTCACTTCCTCCAGATTGAAGTCACTAGAGGGGGGTGCGGCATTTTAAAATTTAAAGCTGCACAGCCTACTACTTCATGTTGGGCATTTTGACATGTAATTATGCTTAATTAACTACTCCTTCATCCACATGCCACCATTCAAGTTAACCATCCACTCTGAGAAGGTTTAAAGTCCAGTTTTCGAAATGGATAAAATTGAACAAGACGCTTCCATTGGAGATCCTGCGGCACAACTGGGACTCCTCTCAAAAGTCAAATCAGTAAAAATAGATCACACCATGACTTTGAAAGGGTTTGTTCATCCCGAGGTAGAACTCCTACTTCAAACCTTCATTGTCTTTACGCTCGCAGCCATAAATCGTTACTCAGCAGTCATGTGGTCCCTGTTTCCCCTGTGGCATGTTGCAACTTCAACAGCTAGGTAAAAAGCTTCACAGCAATTGTTTTGTGAGTGGAACTAATCCTACAGGGAGACTAAAATGGTACAGCAATTTCTTAAATAAAACACACCAGGCACGGATATTGTTTCAGCGAGAACAATGTCCTCTGACGGATTTCTGCTTGTGCTATTCACCACCTCACTCCAGCGGAACACAGTTGGAATGGACTTGACGAGGGCGATGTGAATGCAAGAATTGACGAAGTGGGTAGATGATGGTGCTGCTAGTGGCTGTAACACACCAAGCAATCAACTCCACAATGAGTTGCTCACGATTGACAAAGAGGTGGACTTGCGTGTTCCAGACACACAGTAATCGGGGACACAAGGAATTTGACACTGCCGCGTTTGTGTGTTGTCTGGTGAACCATCGATGTAGACGCGACATCGCCCACCTCAAACCCTCCTGAGTGCATGAGTGTGCTACTCTGGCAATTTCGCCAAATCCGAG
>UXSR01001007.1:0-12644 GCA_900604375.1 Mesocestoides corti | reverse complement strand
CTCGTCGTGTTCGTGCTACGCCGAACGCGTCGTCTACCCCACCGCCACCGCCACCGGCGAATCGCGTGGCAGCAGTGTGGTGCGGGTATTCGGCCGAGCGACCTCGCCCCTGTGCGAGACCATCCTCACGGCCAGCCTGCCGTCCAAGGCGGCGTGCGACGTCCGCCCAACGGACGTCCACACCTGCTCCATCTCCTGCGAGTGCAACCTCCGTCCGGCATGTTTGCCGAAGCCCCGAGGCAATCTGAAGTACACCCACGTCCTTGAACGTCAGCGAGCCGACTGCCAGGACAACTCCTGTCAGACGTCTGGTGGGTTCGAACCACGACAAACTCATCACCTCCACACCTGCCGTGTGGCAGACTGCGAGCCGAGAGTAGATCGTTGCCTGGCAACGCGACCTAGTTGCGTAGTGGAGTGCTGCCAGGTCAGCCGAATGAACGAAAAGTTGTCGCTAACCTAAACACACTACTGACAGAATTTCAGTACTTGTTTTGTTTTGTCTACTGCAGATTCCCACGTGCGAACCACCGAAGATTACCAAAAAGGAGCAAGGTAGCCAAACGACTGAGTCATCGGAAGATAATTGTGTTTCACAGAATCAAAATTACGAGCGCTACGAGACAACGTCTTGCCGTGTTGAACGTGTCACGCGTCGTAGAACTGCCCCTAGAAGCTACTCATGCGCTCGACCATCTTTGGAGTCGTGTGTTGGAAGGAGTCTCCAAGACTGTAGCTACTATCTAAGTCTAGTTAGACGAAGTGAAAATGACTTGTGGAGTAGAATTGCAGAATGCGAAATGGACCTTGCTGCCTTCGAGTGCATGATGAGCAGCGATGGTGAGTTTGTTTCATGCTATGTAAAATTATTTCTACTGAGACGTTTTCAGTAGACAAAAACGTTTTGCAAATATTGACCACCTCGAAAATTTGTACTACTAATCTTTGTCGGTAGTTCAATTCGAGCTGAAATTTAAGTTTTTTTTATTTGTAGATGCCGACTACATTAGGGAGGCCATTCAGAAGAGCCAAGACCTGATTCGCTGTGACTTTCAGAAGATTCGTTGTTTCTGTGACAATAACGACTCTAGTCACCGCTTTAACGGCAATATTGAGGAGCTATGGCGAGAGACACAGCGAAAACTAGGCGAGGTTCTTCGGATGATGGATAAGATCGACCGAATGAGGAGTCGTGGATGGAAGTGTTAGAGTTTATGACGTTGAGGTTACTAGAAATCCAACAGCCTCCGTTTTTTGTCAAACTTTCTCGATTTTAAATAAATGCATGTTGTTCTTCAAACTGTCTCTATTTAACCAAAGATCAACAGGACCAAGGTGTTTATAAAATTTTTGGAGGCATGTTAAAAATTAGGATAAACTTTTGTGGATAGATTACCGAGAATATCATCACTACTGATAAAATATAAAGTAGCAACGTGTTTGTAGATGAAAAAGAAAACTTGACTGAATGCAATGAAATCAGAGGCACGAATTAAATATATGTGGCTTAATTTATTTAATTATATTTTCTGAGTATACGGGACGAAGCACATTCAGGCTTTTAATAAGCATTTTAATTGTGCGCGATTGTGAGGCAATGGTTAATTAATGAGGTTTAAGTCGTTAATATTGTAGAAATTAAGCAAATCCAAGAGTGCCTCCGAACCTTACTAATGCAAATTTCGTGAATAATGATAAGCGAAACCTATGTTATTTATCAAAATCCGGTAGAATCTGGAATCTGCAAAAAAATACTGCCATGTCTGCAACGGTTCCCGGTACGCGTATGCGCATTTGAAAACTGCAAACGTGATTGCGATAATTGATTTAATTGGCGATCAGTGATTTGAACTGATTACGCTAGCATTTTCGATTAAACACTGCTTCTTTGCCCAAGAAGTCGTTAAAAGCTTTGTTTGAAAGCTTGAGAGACGATCAAAGAGGCGCATTCACAAAACAACCGCTGGTGATTCTGAATCGTTACTCCAAATGCATCGCCGAGTTTTTAATTGCTAATGCATTGCAGTCCTGCAGGACCCAGTTTGCAAGCGAGGTTGATCCGCTGAAGGTGTTTCACTATTCTTAGGATCATAGGTGAACTCCGAGAGACAGCTGATGAGATTATCAATTGACGGTGATTGACGGCAGCCTGAGAGCTCTTGTAAACTGCCGGCATCGACACCAAATGCTCGGAAAAATTCCTAGCGCACAGAATCAAAAAGCATTTGTTGGCTTTTTTAAGCTTCCGACACTGGCACTCAGAAGATAAAAATTTTGAGGTTACTTTGGATCGATATAGTACTTATTTTTATTTCAAAAAAAGTGTTTAAACCTATATGGATATGCGAGCAAATGAATTTGAATTATTTTAGTGTCAAGTTGTAAATTGATCAATTTTGTCTCAAAAATAGCGGCCAGAACTAAATTTTTCACTTTTAAATCAGTGTTTGTGGATTGACTGAAATTGTAAGGCAACGAATAACTCTCCTAACCTTAGCGATTTACCTTTCAAATTTATAAAGTTTTTGTATGATTATCTTTTCTCAAAGCACTCTGATATTTTTAACATGTCCTAATTTCTTCCAAAACTGAATATTACATTAAAATTTGGATGACCAGATCGCTAGAGCACAGCCTAAAACCAAAAAGAGAAATCGTTTTAAATCACAAATAGTTTACTAATAATGAATTACACATAAATGTTGACAGTCCACATCTAACAAAATTTTAGGTTATGCAATGTTGACAATGCAAAATAACCATGGTGGATTCGTGTCATTTTATGGTGGTAAAAGACCATTTACGAAACATTCAGCGCATAATGGCGATCATAAATATCGACTATAAATGCATTAACTAGACAGTAACATAGTGTGCGCGTGCATAAACTAAGTTTTCTTAAAGAATATAAAAAGGATCCCTGCACGCCTCATGAGCTACAATAAGTAAATTATTTCTAAAATAATAACGAAGGTTTATTTTTATTGAAATTCTGTTTTTAAGTTGTTCCCTAATTATTTCGTTTTCGAAGCTACATTAATCGCAGCATTTGTAAATTAGCCAAGTGATAATAAGTTAGCAAATACCAAAAAGAGCAAATTATAAAATTACATCCTTTATAAAATATGCACTTGCAAAATTTAAGGCAACATTTATACGATTATACTTTGCCAAGAAAACACTTGGATTCAATGCTAATTCTACCTCAGAAAATTGTCCTTTGTTTGTAGAAAAGGCGTTAAAATACGGTGCTCCGGTATTGTGTTTTCCTTGGCCATAAATTTCACCATAGACTAGGAAACCTTCTTAGTTTTCCAATTCGCATTAACTATTCGCTCATTAATGTCAAGAAAAAGTCGCTAACTCCAATTTTTGGGCATAAATAAAATATCCAACACACCTAATGCGATTTTTTTTAATGGGCATTGCTTGTTTTTATTGATCTCAATGGGCATTGCTTGTTTATATTAATCTCTAATGCGTTGAACAGTTTCAGATTTCCGGTGTCCATAGTATTTCCCAGAATGAGGGCAGATCGCAAAATCTATATTGGCAATCTTCCTCCCAAAATTCGCTCTGCTGAACTGGAAGAAATATTCTCTAAATATGGAGCAATAGCAGATGTCGATGTGAAGCGTCGTCAGGGTCCTCCCTTTGCCTTTATTGAATTTGAAGACGAAAGGTAATGTGGTTTACTCGTTTATTCTTGCAGGGACGCTGAGGATGCCGTTCGCGCCTGTGATGGCTATAAGATAGATGGTTACGCACTTCGCGTGGAATACCCTCGAGGTAGGAGCTTCAACTCTTTCCGGCGTGGTGGCGGTCGTGGAAGTGGCCCTTCTCGACGCTCCGATTACCGTGTGATTGTAACCAATCTTCCACCCTCTGGAAGCTGGCAAGACCTAAAGGATCACATGCGCGAAGCCGGTGATGTCGGCTTTGCTGATGTCTTCAAAGATGGGTCAGGTGTGGTTGAATTTTTACGCTATGAAGACATGAAGTACGCCCTCAAGAAGTTGGACGATTCGAAGTTTCGATCGCACGAGGTAAGGCCACCTTTTTGGCCAAACTTATTCTTAGGGTGAAACTTCGTACATTCGCGTGCGTGAGGAGCGCCAGTACTCTCGGTCAAGGTCAAGATCCCGTTCGTATACCTCCCCGAGAAACCGTGGCCGCTATTCTAATAGCCGCTCTGGTTCCCGTTCTTCTAGCCCTCGTCGCTAAGTGTGCTGACTGTTTAAAGTGTGAGGTGTGCGCTCGGTTTATGCTCTTTCCTTTTTACTACAAAGTAAAATTCGACTTGCCTAACGTTTCCCCTTCTCTTTTGAAGGTTCATGGTGGACATGGACACGCTAGTGACACGGATTTTGCCGTTTTTGTCGGACACCTAGGTCTATGGATCACTGTCGAGAGGATGGCTGTTATCGCCAAAATATGAGCTGTCATGTAACTGGATTCAACTCAAAGTGAATAGATCAAAGTGGTGGATCACGTTAGGCAGTCAGCGGATGTTGACTTTGGATCTGAGAGCGGATAGGACTAGGATGTCGGATGTTTTGATCAGTCTCCAATACTGATCTGTTAACAGAATCAGCATCGGATTCGTTGCGATGTCGTCTCCAACTGGTTTGGATGTTTAGGATTCACGGCGAAAAATTTTCCAGGAAACATTACGATAACATGGTGGAATTGGACTGAAGGTTACCCGTGGATCATTGTGGACGTAATTTTATCATGAAGTGAACTCGTTTTATGGATGGTCTGGCAAATGTGGATTGGAAGTCTCGGGCCTTTTTTAAATGAAGTGAGGTTCCTGCTTTTAGCTGCATGCAGATTCATAATTGGCAAATTATGATGATTAATAAAGCGTTCCATTATGAGATAATTTGTCTTTCCCCACGCGAAGAGCACAATGTGTTGTGACGGTCTTTTAGGTATTCGCAACATTCTAGTTTCGACCATGAATGGTCCCCCACACGGCTAGGTTGTTAACGCCAATGTTCTGGCGGAGTCCTCTTCCGTCTCGTGTGGTATGTTGACGGACTGATACTAACAGCTAGGCCGTTCTCACTTTCGAAATGGTCGCCGTGGGGCCAGCTCGTCAATTTGCGCAGTTGCCCTTTCCTAAAGCAAATTTAAATTTTTAACCCTCGGCTGCTCTTTTGGTTTCGTGTTGAATGCTTAAGCGGGGCGTTTTCGTCAACCTCGTAGTTTAGAAGACCGTGCAGTCACAAGCGTTGTGCATCCTTTCAGCCACTTTCGCTTACAGAACGGCCTTAGGCAATGACAGGAAGGCTGGGGCTCTACCAAATTGTTCTTCCTTAAAAAGGAATCACATGTCTTGATTTAGATGACAGCGCTTTCGAGCCACCCTGGCCAGCTTGATATCACTCAGTTATGGTTAAGAGGTCGATTTCGTCTTCGGGGATTCTTATAGCTTGTGCAAATACGAGAAGGCTGATTATGTGGGCTTCCAATATCGCCAAGCAGACGTACATTGGGAATCTGTTCACTCTGTGGGAATTGAGAAGCAAAGATCATTGCAAGAAAAATTTAAGATCTTATACAATGTTACGTCAGTGTGCGCCACATGGCCTCCCTCAATTATCTTACTGAACTCGTAGTTTAACAGCAACGATGAACAACACTAAGAGAACTTCTGCCAGCAGTAGAAACTGAATGTGGCGGCCAATTGCCCTTAATACTTCAGCATTTCCTCACACCCACTTCACCTACATTGCTAGCGAAAACATCTTTTATCTGAAAATCAATCTCTGAAAAAAAACGCCGGATACCTAACTTAATGAGTCCTAAGTATTATCCCAATACAGCTCCCGAAATTGTCTCAAGCTTCATTCATTTACTTACAGCGATGTTACAATATTTAGAAGGTCAACAACCTCTGGAAAAATTTATCTTAAGAGCCACTGAAAAATTCGTCTGGTTACTCTACTGAGAGTGCCCCTAGTCGCCTAAACAGGCTTACAATATATATCAAAACTATTCCGTAAACTGACAGACGTTATGACATTTAGATTAGATTTAGAACCCGAGTTAAATCATGATTTGCAGACTACCTATATCCTTTTTACTGAATGGAGCAAGTTCCCACGGAAACAGAAGTCAAGGAATCAACAGAAAAAAGGCCAAAGTATTAAATCGTACATGTTATTCGCCAAAACTACATGTTACAAAGCAAATTGTGACAATAAAACCTACTAATGGAGATCTCCTGTCTAGTGGTACTTGGCGTGACGTTCAGTCTGGTGAGATTTATAATTGATGACATACTGACAAAGAGCGAAGACACACCCAAGGTGAAAGAAAGGAACTAGTGTAGTGTTGCGCGGATAAATCCACCTGAGCCGGTAACGCCATGTGAACCGAGCGAGTGCCCTCATATAATACATTGGGTCGAGACTGCGAGTCTTCAGCCATGCTTTAAGGTCCCCTAATTTTACATCACCTAGTTTGGTCTCTTTTGGTCCGTAGTAGTAACCGGGAAAATATGCTCCATGAACTCTAACATTGTACTCTTTGGGGAGCAAGCCGAGCCCGTTCATTCCGAAAAACGTCACTGGATCCGAAAGTGGCGCTTCTTAAAATGACTACATCAGAACGAGTGATTGTTACCTAAAAGCTTTACTGGAAATTTAGATTAGTGTGATTAAAAAGCATACCTAAATGTGTCTTTTAAAAAAATATAAGGCCTATGAGCAATAAAATTTGAACGCTAGTGAAATCGACTATTGATTTAAAAGTTAAAACTTGTGGCATTTTTTGTCAGTTTACCATAATTTTCAGTATTAATCTAGGAAATTAGACCCATTTAGTCGAGATACAGTAAAAAATTCCTAATTTGATGCCTTTATTACCTAGAATTTTATTTGTATTTAGAATTGATTAAATGATTGAATTGACCTGTACCGCGATATCGATTGAAAAACTGCGGTGGTATCAAAAGTGGTGGAAGAAATTTTTTGAAGATGTTACTGTGCAGCATTTTCATTGACTGCTTGGTTTTTGAAAATATTTTCTTATTTAAGTGTTTTCATAGGAATTAATATCTTCCGCCCGTGCGAACTTTCATAAATTTCAGAGATTTGTAGACTGATCCTAATGTGAACCCAATATTCTTGTTTAAACCTCTTACCATTAATTTTGATTTGTATAATTTTATTTGTCCTGATAATAGGTTTTTCACAATCTTAAAATACATCATTTCACGTGATATCATTGAAAGGAATTGTGTGCAAAAATATGCAGAAAACATTGTAAAAATCTGTGAGAATTTTTTTACTTTTGGCTGGTAATTTAGTATCTAAGGCAATATTCTGAACTCACTTGTTCCAGGAACACTTGGCAGTTAAAAGATGTGACTGTGGATTCTTTTGAGATAAAATTTTAAGATATTCTTCACATTGCATCAATTCCCGTGTTATTAAAAAGGGCACAGGATTAAGCATTTTGCAAAACGTTGCTCAACTGACTATTCCAGCCTATTTTCAAACTTCTAAGAATAAGGTTTTTATCACTTCAGAGGCTTATAGAGGACGCAATTAGGCCTAATAACAGCACACAGATTTTTATTGTAATGATCTAATTTGTCTTCAATGAAAGTAAAATTTTTTTGAGCAATAGCATGAGATTCAGAAACTTCCAAAACTGGTGCATACTTCGTAACATCGATTTTGAATACATTTTTTGATTTCTATTCAATATATTTTTTAAAAAACTGCTCATATTTTCACCAATAACCAAAAATTTTGATTAAAGATAAGTTTTTTCGAATTTCATAGACATTTAGCCATCATGAAAATTAAATTTTGAACTGATTTATAACAAAAACGATTATTTAATGTCAATTATATGTAGTGAAAATAAGGTGACTAAACAATTCTTTATATAACATTCGTGACTCCTTTAGTGTTCGAGTCATATGCAAACGGCAATCACGAGCCATGACGTTTATTTTCCAAATGCGTTTTAAATGTGGTAATTTACTATAATTCAACACTTTAGGAAAAGAATAAAAGCCCGTATTCTATTTAAAAAAATTTATTTATTGGTTAGTTAACTTATTTTACTACTCAGCTTTGGAATGTGTAATCTGATTTAGCTTTTGACATATTTAGGTTTTAGTTGAAATATTAAAACGGAAAACAAAACTTGCAAAATCTCAACCAAGCACAAAGTTTGTTTTTCTGTGTTAATTACTTCACCATTATTACTTTCGAAGTCTTTTGATTTTTTGTCAACATGTTAGTAGCTCAAGTGCAGCAAATGACTTTTTGTTTTGAACTAAAAATTTTGACAGTCAGTCAGCGACAAATCTGCAGTGTAACATGTCAGTCGATGCAACGTAGAATTTAACTAAGTTTTTGCATTCTTGAGACATTCTTTAATTTGAATTTCCGTCTGCATGCGTATACTTTTCCACCATTTATCGATTGCTGCAGATGTCTTTATGTGGCTCTTTTCTGATTACTAAGAGGAACGTTATTCTTAATGATATATAAGCACATCATTACGAGTTGAATGAATTTTCACCTGATTCAAACAAAATTGTTTAGCCATTCGTTTCGTCCCGATTCTAGTGAATTTAAGCCTTTGTGGTTTCCAGTAATTTATTGTTTCTGAAGCATTTTAAATTTCACTGTGGTTGCATTAATGTAAACAAAAAGACGCAAAATGATTTTTATGCAACTTGAAAAAGTCGTGCTGATTAGCGTCCATTAATCTGGTGGTCGAATAATTGGGAGTCGTTGTCCCGCTTTTTACACGGTGACTCAATCAATCATGCGGAACCGTCTATTCGCACAAAACTGTGCAAGTACCGTCTTCTCTACCAAGTCCACTTACTTGACAACTCAGTCATTTGTAAATCTAAAAGGCCACGCAGGCTGCACTGACCAACTTAACCACTTAAGTATTGTAACACCCACCATATCCTGCATTTCAACAGTTAGTGACTTCTACTTTGAATGAGTTTGACCTTCTGGAAGATGGCAAAGAGTGATCTTTTGCTACCAATTAGATGATGTTTTGGCGGACAATCGTTTCTCATCAACCACGCTAACGATTTAGTCAACATGGCTTTAACTTGTGACGCTATCTACCAGATTTCATTTCATAATTCGTGTTTAGTTGCAACGTCATCATCAAATCTACTCACAAATTCTAACAGCTCAAATCATCTTTGACGGTGAATAGTCGATCAAGCTTTCAGAAATCCTACAAATCTGGCGAATATTATGAATCCTCTGAAAATTACTTGTCGCCATCCAACACGCTCAGTCCAAATGCAAAGAAACCCACGCCATGCTCAAACTCTTTTCATACCGTCCCTAATGATTATGGGGAACCCTCTGTCTCTGCTGCCCCGTGCAGACGCAGCCCTCGCTACACATTTTACTCACATGGCAATTTCAGCATGTGTACTTTTATTAATTCACTTAGACTGAATTGCCATCACAACCACTAAAAATTCACTTGTAGAAGATCCGCCATAATCCAAGATGAAAAAATCGATAGAAGAGGGGTGACCAGCACGTGATCACTCGCATTAATTGTGAGTGAACATTAATCTAATCGATAATTTTGAATGCACTTCACAAGGCCATGTTGGTCTGAAATATTGACATCAGGCGCGTTATATTTAACTTGATGCGTAGAGGACCAAACTGTGGTTTCCTCTGAAGTTATATTTACAAAGATTTGCAGAATAAGATCACGTTAGAGTATTTAAAATTGAGGAAGAGTTTCCGATAATTGGACTTACATTTCCTCGCTTACATTTGATCCATTGTAATTCCCTGTTTCTAGTGTTTGTTCATATAAGTTTATTTTTTTTTCACTCATTCAAATCACCCAATCGGGAAGCTGAAAGCAGAAGTCGAAACCACATTACCTGATTTTCGTAGGCTTACTACACTGACATTTCGCTCAGGTAATGTATGCGGTTGCCATGGTAGAATCGTTTTAATTTGTACTCGTGTTTCACTTCTATCTAGAATTCAACGACGCCTAAGTCTGGCATCACATCCTTTTGGATAATGGGTGTGAGGTTCATGTAAAGCGACTACAGTCCGTTTAAAAAAAAACATGTAGGCAGTTGTCATCTGTTGCGTTTGCCGGCAAATAAAACACACGCCCAAAGGGTGTGAGCGCGCCAGTCCTGTGTTTAACTTCTCTCACAACATTTCCAGAACTATAGCAAAGAAATGACTTCGTGCAGGGGAGGCTGAGAAGCACGTCCAAATGTCTCCAATCATGAACGTTTTAGGCGACCTTAGGAGTGGAAATAACACACAGCACATTTAAAGTTGCAGAAAATATGACACTGCGACAAACAGGATTTCCAACTTAATCGTAACGTAAAATCTTTCAGCTTTGAAGGGAATTAACGCATCGTTCTGGTAGCAGAATTGGTTAATTTGGAGATCTTAAGGGGTTTCACGAAAGTTACCAGTTTGCCAATAACAGATTCCTTGTTTGGTGAATTACTCTAATTTCCGATTAACGTCTCACGTATTACACTTATTTTTATGGTTTTTTGTACATGGTTATACACATAATCATCCTTTTTATCTGTCGATGAACAGTAAGATCATTTCTGAAACCGAAGAAGTCAGAGATAAGGGGATGCGGTGTGCCTGCGTATCAGCCAATTACGTGTTTGGAGAAATTCAGCCAATCACGCGTATGCTGAAGGGCAGCCAATCAGTAAACGACAATTAGGGGCGTTGGTGCGGCATGAGTGCGTCATGCGTTAAATTTGACATTAGAATCATGTTGGGAATGCGGGCATCCTTTACCTCATCTGAAGTCACCATTTGCTACTTAAAGCGATGGAATACAGTGGTCTGAGGTTCAATTAGTGCTGTCCTTGCCTGCCTTGAAAGTTGGCGAATTTTAATCCGGGGTGAGACTGAATTTCTGTTGACAAATAACCACGGCTACACCCTAATAAATTAGCATCAAGTCAACGGTACCTCGTGGGGGCTAGTTGATAAATTCAGTGTCGGCAACACCAAAGGCCTTCAAGCAGACACGCCTTTAGCACTGGGGGGATGATTTGGCTCCTGTTGGCCTCACCAGTCGCAACACTCGAATTTCTCTAAAAAGCTCCAACTCCCGTCTCAGGGTCGTTGCCATGGTCAAGAAAATAAACCTCAGAAACTTGGTATTGACGCCACCACGCCCTTGGAAAAAAAATGGATACCATAGTGTAGTAGCTTCGTCTCATTAGAAGGATTGGCAATTTCTGCTGACATTTGGTGTCGATTCTTAGCGAGTAAACATCAACTATGCAAATCGAGGCACCCAATTTTGGCCTGTATCTGGGTCGTGTGTACGTACTTGAATTCACCAGCTGGCAAGTTGTTTTTCTATCCAGTCAAATCATGCAAAATAGACTATGGGGATTGATTCTCAGGCCGTGATTGTGTACAAAATGCGCAGTCCAGATTTGCCAAAAATTATCAACCAATTCTGGGCTAATTGATTAGTTACGAGGGTACGGTATGACTTGGGTCAACCTCGTGACTTCCAGCCTGAAGGGCCTCTTAAAACATCGATTGCAATCTGACTACTTTTTACGACAAATACTTGTCTTGAGACCATGCTTGAACTCTTGACGCTCTCAGACAATAAATCAATAAGGTGTCTCACGGTTACCTATGCTAGGTAGAGTCGAATGTTCGCCAACCAGTACGCCAATCGCGGCGCAACTTCCCACGTCTGGAAGTTCTACCACAGTCAATTCTTCGGTAGCCCGAGAAAAGTGTTCGTATATTCCGATGGTTCTGCACACAGGTAGCACGTGATGCATACCTCTCTTTTAGACCAATTGGTGAAAACACAGTCTAGCGCGAAATTCCACGATTGGGCTACGGACAACTTGCACGGACGTGATATCGTTTGTTTGCATTCCTTAAATTGGTTTGTAAGCACACGATAACGCTTGTTTATTTAAGGTGGATGTGTTTAGCGTTAACTTCAAATTAACTCGATATTACCTGGACAAACCATAAACAGAATGATTTTGAAAATGGATCTATCACGGTTATTTGTTGGCAGGCGATTCAGCAAAACAACGGAAAACCGATCATGAGGGAGATAGTTTACGAAGGTGATGTCACCCTAACGTATCCTGCTTTATCGATTATCCTGCGCACTTTCTATTCCACACCTGCGAGGTTAATCGATCGCTTCTCTGGTCTTTTGTCACTAAGCCAACATTGATTAGGACCCCCTTGGATTGCTGTTCGATGCGGTAGAAATATCGTGATTGCAGTTCAAAGGCAAGATTAACCCAATTTATTAACAACAATTTATTTTAACTGAGTAGTATGTCATTTTAAGAAGGCAGAAAAACGGACGGGAAGGGAAAAAAGTTGTCTGTAAACGTTGACATGTGATCTAGTCACGTCGCACCCCAAAAGGTGTGAATGGCGACAGACCAAAACCTCTTAAGGCTGCTTGACCGATAAGTGGCGAAACCATCAAGCCCTAGCGACCACTGATCGATTACTCATCAGCCACCCTAAATCATGGTAGTTTTGATATTAGAAGTGGTCGCTCACAATCTCAAGATGATGCTTGCTGTTTTGGCGGCAGCATTAGAAATTAGATAGCTTTCT
>UXSR01001006.1:0-12662 GCA_900604375.1 Mesocestoides corti | reverse complement strand
ACTTACCTTAATTCGGAAATACGGTTTATTAGTCGAGTAGGTGATCAACGGAACAAAAATAGTTCCAGATCAATGCGTTCTTTAAGTATCTTCTTACTGAGCAAAAGACACTTAGGCAGCTACCGTTTCCTACCACAAGGTGCATCTTAAGCGTATCACATGTTTCTGCAAGTACGCTAGTGGAGCGTCATCACAGAGGACAGGTGGCGTTTAAACCGATTTCTTATGCATACTTTGCGGGCTCAGCATGTGCCTATGCCACCAACATGAGGAAACTGACATGATGTAGGATTTTTCTCCGTAGATGTTAGTAGCAGTTTGTGCATTATGAAGAAACTGCTTCTTATAATTGCTGTCATTTTTTAATTTACTTTGATAAAAAGGCAAAATTGGCCCAGTACATCTCCAATGTAAAGAGACAAAAAATGTCGCCTTCATCAACATGACACTGTATTCAGCTTCAGGCAGCTAAACAAGGCTGCTATAAATGGTCTTGATTCACGCTCACTAATCTGGTGGCTCCATTCCCTCATACAATGTTACCTTTCTCACTGCCATGGGAGAACCTTAACTCACACCTAGTTACCGTGACCGTTTATCTTGGCGTTCCGCTGCGTGTTAGAGCCAACCCGCCTAATGCATCGGTGTTAACATATCTATGACTCATGCGCTATACCCATATGTGAATCAGGCTGTAAATGAGGCGGAACCATTTAATTTGTGACAGTTAAAAATCTAGGCAGAGTAGTTCCAAATCTAAAGCATGTAGACAAGTCCAGAGTGGGCTGGGGCCCAATGTTACAATAATAGCTCTTTCCGATCTCTGGTCAACAAAATGACCAGTTCTCAAATTTGCGTAGTCGCCGCTTTACTGTTAACGCCACTACTGAGTGGTGGCAGTGTGTCGGTGCTGAGGCCTCACGATTAGGGCACGCAGCACATTCCCCTTGTCCCAGTATCTCTTCCTGCTCACGCAATTTTAGAGTGACTTCGATGGAGGTCAGTGACTTGAGGGCTGCTAATTGACCTTTAACCAGACAAGTTTTTATTAGGAATTCAAAAGCTATTCCCTATAGCCACAATTTCGTTCTGCGAAATAAAAGCTTCATTCAGCAACCATTAGTCGCATACGAAATTAGAGGCAGAGACACAACGGGGTTTTGCTAGACTCTGTGAGCGCAGACGGTCTTAAAGTTGCTTACGCGGATGAAACCAGTGTTCCTTCACCATATCCAGGCAACGATGAGCTCACTCCACACTCTTCCGAACCCCCACATTATCCTACTTCCCGGTTTGGCCATACTCTCAAGCCCGTGGTCCGCTTTGCTGATACCGCTCGATAATGTACGAGTGTTTACTGTTTCACAGCCCTCAGGGAGGAGGCAATATTTGTAGAGGATTTTCAGCGATCATACGTGAGAAGCCCGTTTACTGACCTGAAGGTGGCAGTGGTTACCAATACCTGTCGTCATGTCAACCATCCTCACACAAAGCCACACTTGGCTGGCGTGACGCTTATAAACGGTCTTATCTCTCATTTCTGGCTTCTAGGGACTGTTATCTCGAGAGTTGTAAGACAGTGCTACTAAGCCACTACAGGTTGCTTTCGTCACCTCCAGACTTCTAGTCTGAGTAGTGCAGTCAAGCTAACGCAACGTAGAACACGTCCAAGGACTTATATCGGACATCAGTAGTATGGTTATTGAGAGTACAGAACGAATTTCTATGGCGTTGAAATATGATTTACGCAAAAGTACGTATGCAAGCGACTGTTATGGCTCGGTACCCAAGGAACGATAGACTGAAAATAACTGCTGCGAAACTAGTAACAGCTGCCCCTCCTTTCAGATAACATGGCTAGATTTATCACTGAGCTAACGACACAGTCGAAGTCCAGAATATTCAGTAATCGGAGTAGCGGATTTTAACAAATGGTGTGATACCTCACGATGGCTTCCAGAAGCTTAACGATTCAGTTCGCATCCTATGGTTGATTCGTGTCACACATGAAAACTGGCTTCCTGAAGGTGCAGCCGGAAGCTCGAACATGGTCTTCGTCAAGCCATAGTGAGAGCAGCGGCTACGAGCGGCGCTCGAATTCTGACCCTTCAAATTAATACGTTAACAAAACCCGGCAGCACACCACCAAGCATCAATAAGCGGGCCATGGTCTTAGTAACAGACGAGCATCGTTGAACATCGCTAAACTCTTCTTACAAACCACAAAGCTGATTACGGGAGATAATTTTCTGCTGACTTGTACTACATCCATAAAGTCGGAAAACACCAGTTATGAAGAAGGGCACTGGTCAAACAAAGGTTAATTATCCTGCTATTGTTTACTGAAGCTAGTATCAGTTAAAGAGTCATAATGGAGAAGTGTTTGTGAGTGCAGAGTTCACAAAAAGAACATGCGATCCTGAAGATTAGGGTTCACCTTGAAACGATTATTCGCCAGTAGGCTGTCCACGGACTGCGCCTCCTTCAGCCATTCACGAGCACGGAACGCAGCCAAGTGGGCGTAGTAGGTCGGTGCCGGGTAAGAGACACTCCGACAGCATCGCATGTACGTGTGACACAGGAAATATGTGAAACACTGCAGTGAATCGGAGCTCCAGTCATTATCGTCATACAGAACTTGGTAGTGAGCTGGTCTTGAAGTACCCTAAAAAAAGCCAGAAGGATTTAACTGTTACAAACACCTCAGAGTAGCTTCAAATGCAGCATTTTACAGGTGCTGATACACTTGGTGAGAACAGGAGTTTGCGAAATCACCTAGCCGCAACCCAATGCGTCCACTGCCAATATTAACTGAAGCATGACCATTCGATTTTCCACAACTGGCTACAAGCCTTTCGATTGATTCAAATGGCCTCAACAGAAGGCAGAAACTCGGCAAGTTACTTGACCACAAAAAAAAACTCCACCCAGCAGAACTGTGGAATTGCTATAAGCCACTTATAATTGTTTGATTAGAGCAAAGTATATTTTGACGGCACGGCATACAGGCCAGTGGAGATTAACCAAACTGGTAAATCCCCCCCCAACGAAGGATGTGTCAATGTTTAAAACGACAATTCCTCTGAAATACTGCTGCAAAAACAACAGGATGCTAACGATTCCAAAAGGCCATTGTACGTTCCATTCCGAAGGTATTCATTTCAAACCCCGTCCTTGTCGACTACCTTCCTTCTTAAACTACAGCACCTCAAATTAAAAAGAATCCTTACTTGCATGCCCTCTTGCGAACAGAGGTAGAAGTCGAATCCATATCGATGTGTGATTTCTGTATCGACCACGGTGCCTGCTTGCACATTTTCACTGCAAGAGAAAAACAGTGTACTGCAAGAAACAAAATCATTTGAAGTTTCTTTCGTTCCGCACAAAGACCTGATTAGGTTTTACAGGCATCTGCCACAACACTGAGCGCAATACCACTTAAAAACTATTGCCTGTTTAAGAAATAAATTCACATCCTTTACACCAAAATTGTGAATTGGGGCTTAAAAAAGGTTACACTTGCCAGCAGGTAGTCACGTCAAATGAGGCATCAGACAAAACATATAGGCTATTGTACAATTGTTTTACGGGCTCCGGTTGCGAGCACATTTTTTGACTTCACTATCATGAGGGAGCAACTTGAGGTCCAAATATTTCAGGCCTGAAACAAGCCTGACCGGTGTTATTCACCTACAACTTTTTGCAATAATGCATTCCTCCCAGTACGAACCTGTTTTGACAAACTTTCATGCTAAAGACTGCGTAAAAAATACAGAAACTATGTTCTTGTGCATCCAACAACCGCATTTACAGTTCATTCGCTCCCACTCTTCAATAACAGACCACAATTGTCTCTTCCTAAATCTGGAAGCACCATGAAAGTCATAAAATTAAAAGCCATCTGATTAGACGCGCAAATAAACGAATAAACTACGGTCGTACCTTGAATCAATCGGCTTAAATCGGATGTGGTGGTGTTTCTGCACCACAATGAAGGTAATGCCGGGCTCGTAGCCGGAGTACGCGGTGGAACATGCACGTTGAATTGCAGCAAGTTCGTCATGCAACACCGTTGCAAATTGACCCTCCGAAACGCCGTCTCGGTAGAAGATTATTTTAGACGGGAGTTCATTGTTGCGTTTACGAAAGACCTAAACGTCGACACAAACAACAACACAGTGAACGACCCACAATAACATGGCCCATCAGACCAAGTCTGCACACATGCCACTGTCATATCCCATCGAGAGCACTTAAGTACATTTCAAACCTAATTAGAAACAGTTCAACACTCTCATACTACTTGAGTTAAATGACTCACAGCACTTCACATCACAAGTAATCTTGAAATAGTGATCTTAAAATCAGAGGGCGATTGACAAAGTCGACATCAGGTACAATTAGCAACACGTAACCTTGTTTCTCTCTTTGATAGTCAAAAAACCGCTCGCCCTCAGACCAAACATAACATAGAGGAGCGCCGAACACATTTCAATGCATACCTTTAATAGATCTGCGACGATACCGTCCATTCCCTCGATCACCTCGCGAACTTCCTTATTCACATTTTCATTCCTATTTTGTTGTCGTACGATGGCGACATACTGCATAAGGTCGCCTGTGATTGAAGCAGTGACGGCGGCAACCGATTTCCTAGCCGTCCCGTTGTGGCCTGATTGTGGCAGGTGAGTTACATCCGCGCCCATCACCATCACCAATTTCTTTCGAGCCAAATTCTTAAATAACTTATTTTCTTTTAATTCAGTCACCAGCCAATTCGTCCCGCCCAATTTCCCATTGATTTTCAGCATCACGTTACGTAAAACGCCTTGTCAAACAAATAAGGAGATGGCATTAGTTACAATCAATCAAGCAATCCTCAAGCTAAACTGACTTTTCTATTTAGCGACACGCATTCGTTGAATAACGTCAGACACATTCACCAACTGACGCTAACCAATTCCAAAACATTGCCTTCTCCTTTCTCTGATAGCCATCTACAAACTCGATTGTCGAGAAACACAGACCAGACTATCAAGTAACCACATTCGTCAATTTCCATAGCTGGAATACCATGATTCCACAAAAGAAAAGCGATATAATTGCTAACACGGAATGTTCAATTAATGACAATGAATCAAAAAGTAGGACAAGGCTTTAGACGTACTGAAGAAGTTCTTCTGTCGCATAGTCTGTGACTTGATGCACTGAGTCACAAGGCCCGTATAAAGGTCACCTAGACGCTTGATTTCCGCGTATCCTTCGCCTTCATGTAACAGGAAAATCAGCAGTTTCACTCCCTAAATAAACAAACCATACGAGTGCAATTCACTGACGTACAAAGTGTTGCTGCACACAAAATGCTTTAGAAAAAATAGCGCTTTAACAAACTACAAATCCCGTCATGTGTTCAACCATCACCTGGCCACAATCCGAACCTGGTTTGTATGTAGAAGCAACACAACGTGGCGCTACTAAATCCGCGTATCTTAAGAATCAACGTGATCTCACAAAGAGCTGCGAAAATACAACTTCTGCCTAACCCGCGTGGCAGCTGCAGGCTACGAAGCGGCTGCAACTGAAATAGCTGTGTCCAACTTACAAAGCCCAGTCACAGAGGTCGAAATTCCGCCGAATACTTACACTATGCAGCTCCCAATTGGAAGCTTCAACAACTAACATTTTTACTCACCTTCGTTTTGGCCACATTGAATTTTTCACTTAACCGAGCACGCTCGACGGGTTGCGCAAAAATAGGTCCTCTTGCTAATTTCACTCCACACTTAGATGCTACCGCCGGCAAAGTCTTACACACGTCCCGTATGTCATTCGTGCCTTCCTAAAATTTCAAAGGTAATTTAGCCTCGATTCTACTAAATTTGCGGTAAGGCAAAAAATGACTACAAACAAGTTGACTTCCACCTAATATACAGACAATGACTCCAAAGTCTAATCTCTGCACATTTCTACTGGAGCACTATGAATTAGGAAGCCACCTTCCAAAGACAGCGTTGCTAAGCTCATTCCGCATTCGTAGACCCGACCTTCAGTTAAGGCCGCAGATAAAGAAAAGTGTTTACGTAACTGGCCGAGAGCTGATGCAAATGGCATTGCGAGGTGTCCCAATTGTCCACAACAAACAGCTATCGTTTGTGCTTCAACATTTCATATCACCACGAAATTATTAAATTTCAGGCTTCACAAAATTTTCACATGTCCGCATCACAGTCGCGAACTAAGCAGAGTTTCCCAACACTCCTCGAAATCCCGTTAGCTTAATTGAAGCGACTTCCAAAATGCACTGCCGCAAAACCTACGCTTCATGAAAAAAAGAAGACCAACTGGCACATTACAGCGTCAATTTGCTGCGAGATCACTCATTCACTCACAGTATAAGGAGGAGTAGCGAAGACAGCCCATGTCACAGACTCAGGCGCGGCAGTGTTGAATTTTTCTGGCCACCACTTGCCTCGCCCTAGAGATTTTGGCGCAGCCCAAAATTTCCCCGTCGGCTGTGGCAGTTCTCGTGCTCTCACGGTTAGTGGACGTCGCTGAGGTATGTTCACTTTGAACCTCGACAACAGTCTGTGCCGGCTATAAAGAAAGAAGCACTAATTAGTGTATGAGGACACACGAGCATAGCACCCTACCACCGCATTTGCCCCAATATATTAGATTATCAAAATGTCGACAAAAATCGTGTACAATTGACTACATAATATAGGTGAAAGGTCTCCAATTTCACCCATTAGCTCACATAGGATAGTAGCGCGAGCAAGCAACAAACTAACTAACCACTCTCCTACCTGAGAAAAGGACCAAATTTCTGTAAATTCGTAGTCGATTAGCATACCAAACGCGCTTTGTTTGGACAAATTTAAACTCACTTCTGAGTAAACTCTGTCAAGAAAGTGTCCAGGGTGTTGAATCGTTTGCTCGGATCCACAGAGGCTTCCTTGATGATGGCGCTAACAACCTCTGCCTTCGTCGCGGTGGTATTTTGATATGGCAAAACTGTTAATAATTCCATAGGAATATACACCTCCTTATCCTTCCTTACCTAGTAGAAGAAAGATCCAAACAAGGGCAGCTGTTGATTCATATGGAAAGGACTGGGACGAAAATCAAGTACTGGTTAATTTAAATTCCTCTTTGACGGCTAAATCACCTTGCACAGAACGGAAAAAGTACCGTCCTGCAGGCAGGAAGCTAGATATCAGAATACAAAAGGGATTAACCTAGCCATATCGTAAGATGAAGTATCAGAAATTTATAACTTACTATGCTAATACAAACAACCGCATGTATCACAGACCCCTTAATACGGCCTTAGGTCAAATCATTTATCAGAACAAGTTGGTTAATTTACCAGACCGATCACAACAGGATTGCCCATCCTCCGAAATCCCATCTTATACAACGATCAAATTGACCAAAGAATCAATCAAAAAACTATGTGAAACGCACATCCCACGCCAGTGCTTCGACAGAAAACCAAAAAATTGCACTGAAAGGATATTAGATCAGAGTATCCAACAAAAAACTTTTATGATGGGCTTCCACATACACTGCACGCAGAACACAAACACGTGAGTTAAGAGACATGGCATGCAACTAAATTTGGTGTGGACAGATGACCATTGCAAGAGCCCAGAAAAGCCGTTGTTTACCAAACACGGCCGCGAAGGCTGCTGCAATGCCAAGATATCACATCAGTAAGTACAAGGACATGCATTTACCTTGACACAGGGGAGATCCGGATACTTAAGATCCAAATCGTACGTAGCCTTAAAATATGTCTCTACAGACATATTCAGATCTGGGATTTTTTCGTCCGCAGAGGTACATTTCGAAAGCCCAAACACTGTGTACTGCCTCTTGTAGCTTTTACCTAAAAGTCAGTTTTTAAAATAATTGTTTCATGAGACAACCATTTAGTAAAATCACATGAAGAATCCATCCTTAGCTACTTTATGGTGAGGCGCAATCGTGAATAGATCGACCAACACAATTTCGTGTATTTTTAGTCTACGTGCATGGCAACAAATACTCGTAAGCATGTTCGCTTTTAATTATTGTGCTTTAACTAATGTAATGGCCCCACGAACTGACCCAATTTCAAGTTTTCACTTATCGATAAATAAAAGAAGAGTCGTCACCAATTCACACACAAGTTCACATGAAAATGCATGCAATTAATTCGGCCCACGAGAGACTACTCAAGTGAAGGGGCGAACCGACTGACACAACCACCCAAGTTTACCATCAACACAAATACTATTGAACATGCAATGGAATTGCGGCCAAGTATTCACTTTGTCGTCAAGGTAGTGGTCCAAGGCGTCACTGGTAACCGCCAATAAAAAACGCTTTATACGTGAAGATATCTCCCAAGAACGAAATCAAACTAGGATAGGTACAGTTAGTACAGTGATTATTTATGTGAACTCAGCACACATGACTACTTGACCATTTTTACATAACTGATTACGAAACGATAGAATCCCCAGGAATTGAGGGCAATTTATGTTTTATATTCTCCAGAATTTAAACTCATCGAGTCAGTTAAGATTTTATGAGGTTATTGCAAGTCATGGGTCAGATCTTTAACCAACTTGAACAAATCATTCTAGTGGTGATGTTCATTCTTCTTGCGACACCACAGCGAAGTCATGGCAACACAAACCGGGTTTTAATCGAGAACGACCAGCAGAACTCGAATCACGCTCGCGTTTTCCACAATCTACTGACAAAAAATCTAATCCCTCGCCTATGAACACACTACTTTCACTTCACTAATACACATCAGAAAACTCAGCAAAATTACCTTCCTTGGTCTTGTAGTGGCTTGCCTCAACACGTAACCCATTAATGTCATTGGCCATTTCTTGCCAATTCTTCCGGAGATACATTGACATTTCATATTTAGCAAACAGAATGTCAGCCAAGTTTCCAGCAGGAAAAAATGCCTTGCAAACCTACAAAACATAGGTTAAACAGTCATCAACTCTTCAACTGTGCCAAATCCTAATTCATTAACAAGTTCAAGTTCACAGTTTCGCCGTTTTATTTTCCCACTTCTATGAGACAACGGAAACAGTGCTGGACTTGCTACAAACGGGTTTACACACCACGTATTCAAGAATATGTTGCGGTTGAGCAATCCAAATTAGACATTCGGAAAACCCAAATGCATGTTAATACAACTGTGGACTGACACCAGACCTAAATTTTATTCAAATATCTCCCCGATGCTTAATTTCAAGGGATTATGAAGAAGTAACTTGAATCAACATTATGTCGTGATCGAAGGAAGTACCCTACAAGATTACAATCCTAAGACTGCCATACCCTTCTATTCAGCATCCTCATTTGGCTGAATACCTGGGCCCTTCAACCAAAGCTCCAGTAAAGTTGGTTACTTAAAATTAAATCAAAAGAACTAGTTAATTGCCTGATCGAAATAGAACCGAATACGGCCCTAAATTGTTTTTCACTCCAACCTGTAAGGTCTCAACAGCTTAGAGGAAATTTAATAGCACAATATTTTAGCGGCTTACGGTATCGACGTTCAATCGCACTTTCCACTGTGGCCGAACACTGCATGTGAAACCAGAGTGTATGACATACAAATCAGATGGAGACGAATTCAATGGTTTTGGATAGAACAGAGCTGATTTGCCGATGTTGACGAATATCTCGCGGGTTACCCACTTTAAAAGACAATTCACCATTTTGACGGCGTCTTGTGGGATGTCGTTCGTATTCGCGGTTTCATTATTTACGTACTCATATATTTGCGAAGCAGACAATGAATACTTCTTTGTTATGTTGTACTCCAACGTCAGGCCTTCACGCTCGAAAGGGTCGGGTACGCATTCTCGGAATGTCACGGTAGAACTGTTTACACCCCTCAACGGTGATAGCGAGTACAAAAGGCGTCCTCCATCGTAAAAAACATCCGTCCGATTTCTTAAACAGACAAGTAATCATTTATTATACGTTAAAATTTTAGAACTAAGGAACCCCAGACTAATCAGCAGGAAATATACTAAATTCACCTGCAGAGGCCTAGTTTTGACACTTAAGGAAATGACGTCACTAAGAACTATCTGCTATTGGTTCTGGCATGATGCAGGCACCGTGTACTACAGAGCCCAACCATGCCGTTGTTATTGTCGGCTTAAGGTCGCTCTCTGAACAAACATCGCGACGTGAGGGACATTCAAGACGATGTGTTCGTTCACGTTGGCTGATCGCCACATACCTATATTCCATGGTGCATGTTGGTGATTTCGGCTTAAATTTAATCTCCGACAATTGAAAAAAGCCGAACCACCTGGGTCAGTGTCAATTAGGCACAAAAAATTCGTTTTACAAAATGACATCGCTATCTACGAGTATCAACATGGTCGAAACCCTAAGTTATTACAATTAACATAAGTAGATCTGTACATACCCATTAATAACTTCCTTTAAAAAGCTCCTCAACTTCGTGTCGGTCAATTTCAGTGTGCCGGATTTATCACCGATAACTTTGACCGGCTCTATATCATACGTATGGACTGGCACACCCGATATTTCAAAATCCCAACAATTCACCTGGACGGCCACTGCTTGACCAAGCGTACCACCGCTGTCCGGTCGGCGTGGATAACTTCTTTCCTTGCGTTTCGATACCGAACTAAGCACAAAAAATCACCTAAGCCGACTTTTCATGGAAACATACTACGTAACTACGTGCATACACAATACAATGCAAAATTTGACATGCATTAAACCAATGATGTCGTGACATAGACCAAACCACATGAACCGATAGTCAGTGCAAGGATAAAATGACACCAAAAGTGGTCGTTTCGCAAACTTCCACTCCAGCTGGATGGTTAAAATTTTGGGTCCCAAAAATTTTAAGCCTTACAATGATCGAAACACAAACAAGCCCTAAACGCACGTCAGGCAGCTACACAACGTGGACTTGTAATCAGTTGAGTTGAGCAATCATTAAAATAATATAGATACTGCCAACCCAAACATAAACAGCTAAATAGACAACAATAACGGTAAAGTAGCAGCGATTTCGAGATTAAAAGAACGTAAAATACTTATAATGCTTTCTCCTACCTAGATTCAGGTTGAGGCACTGACTCTGACGCAGTCCCATCAGCGTTCCCTTCAGTCCTCTCTTCATTACGAGCATCATTTGGCTGTGGTGGAGCTAATCTACAATATAACAAGTCCACCATTTACTACAGACACCTGTGCTATGAAAACCCCCCTTCAACGAAATTACCGTGACACACAGAAATGTCTAGCACTCTTTTGAGACACGAGTACCACAAAACAGTACTAAAATTTGAATCCGATAGAAAAAGGAAGAGGGAAGATTGAACAGTTGTGTTGTGGGTTCAGATGGGTGCTGTTACTGTAGTGTTACAGATCGCAGCTCTCCAATTTTAATCTAAGGTCGCATGAGCTATTATCGTACTTACTTGGGTTTTCTCCTTCTACGACGTTTCGAAGACACTTCTTCTGGTGCTGTCCCAGGAATGCTACGTGGAGGAACAAACACAAACATTTCACACCTCCTTCAAGAGCATTTTCAGTTATATACTACCCCATAGTGGGGTAATTTCAGCAATTTATTCCTAGTGTTGGGATTTAACTACCTCCTACCTCGATTCAGGTTGAGGCACTGACTCTGACGCAGTCCCATCAGCGTTCCCTTCAGTCCTCTCTTCATTAAGAGCATCATTTGGCTGTGGTGGAGCTAATCTGCAATATAACAAGTCCACCATTTACTACAGACACCTGTGCTATGAAAACCCCCCTTCACCGAAACTACCCTGACACACAGAAATGTCTAGCACTCTTCTGAGACATGAGTACCAAAAAACAGTACTACAATTTGAATCCTATAGAAAAAGGGAGGAGAAAGATTGAGCCGTTGTGTTGTGAGTTCAAATGGATGCTGTTACTGTAGTGTTACAGATCGCACTTACTTGGGTTTCCGCCCTCTACGACGTTTCGAAGACACTTCCTCCGGTGCTGTCCCAGGAATGCTACGTGGGGGAACAAACACACATTTCACATCCCTCCATAATAGCATTTAAGCAAGACAGTGTGTCTAAATCGTAAGTTCATTAAACAAAAATTTTCACTATGCTTTTTCCTACCTCGATTCAGGTTGAGGCACTGACTCTGACGCAGTCCCATCAGCGTTCCCTTCAGTCCTCTCTTCATTAAGAGCAACATTTGGCTGTGGTGGAGCCAATCTACAATATAACAAGTCCACCATTTACTACAGACACCTGTGCTATGAAAACCCCCCTTCACCGAAACTACCCTGACACACAGAAATGTCTAGCACTCTTCTGAGACATGAGTACCAAAAAACAGTACTAAAATTTGAATCCTATAGAAAAAGGGAGGAGAAAGATTGAGCTGTTGTGTTGTGGGTTCAAATGGATGCTGTTACTGTAGTGTTACAGATCGCAGCTCTCCAATTTTAATCTAAGGTCGCATGAGCTATTATCGTACTTGGGTTTTCGCCCTCTACGACGTTTCGAAGACACTTCTTCTGGTGCTGTCCCAGGAATGCTACGTGGGGGAACAAACACACATTTCACATCCCTCCATAATAGCATTTAAGCAAGACAGTG
>UXSR01001005.1:0-12681 GCA_900604375.1 Mesocestoides corti | reverse complement strand
CATGTGGCGGGAATACTGAATTGTCTCCCCCTTTCAAATGACGCTCTGTGATTCTCGGGACAATAAAATTGACAATTTACCGGTTTCCTGTTATTAAAACCACCGTTGGAGGTAGTTTTTCTTGATGAAAGCGATGCAAAATGCTGTGGTTTAACATGAAAGTAACTTGCGATGCTGATCCTTTGTTCATTCGCTTAAAAAGCCTGATTTTTATGCATTTGTAGTAACTTTTTGTACTACAATACAATTAACCAGTCCTTATGCACCGTGATTTCTCCTACTTTCACGGCTGTATTTTTTTGTTACGGAGTTTGTCATGGAAATTGTATAGGCCTTCGGTTTCTTTCAAAGTTTTTCGTCGAAAAAATCATTTTTGTTTCCACTAACCTTGGTGCTGCATCACCCCACGACCCTGCGAATTCACAACCTCTAGCACCCAGGAACTAAGGAGAGATGAGGGATTGCAGGTTCAACCATCTCATTTGTGCGTTGGCAACAGAATTTGCACAGCACAGAAACACTTCAGTACACAAGAGTAGACCAATCAAATTAGCGAATTCGATTAAATCGTGGCCAATGAGAAGCGTCCATGAGTTGGCTTGTTATCGATCGCCAGGACGAGTGAATATGCGTGGCAATCGATTGTCAACGTGAGTATACGTGGTAATCCATAAGAGTTTCATCCTTATACCTTACAATTTTGTAGGATTTTCTGCGTAAAATCTTTGATAATTCACAGCTTATATTAACCGACACGGTAAAATATTACTACAAGAAATCATTACTAGAGTCCATGTACCTTTTGTTGACTTTTTCTGGATAATTACAGCTTTAGTACTGCTCTGGGATAAAATGCTACGAACAAACCGATAAACTTGGTGACATATTAAAATCGAAAAGAGCCAATAGGATAATGGGCGGTAGGTTTGAACCAGGGCTGTTATACCTAATAGCAAATCTAGAGCTATCTCGCCCAGCGAATTTTCACTTGCTAAGCCAAAATGTCAAAGTACCACGTACCCCGAACGCTTCTGATCATAAAACTCATAACTTCAGTTAAAAAAAACCATTTACAAAATCATGGGCAGTTGCCGCATGCTTCGCTCATCGGCGGCTGTAAAAAAGCAAGTTGAAAGAAAACACTAATTTGCCGCGTCATGGAGCACTTGATTAAAACAACCTCAACGGCTGCTAAACGTCCTCGTGCCTCCGTTGTGAATTATTCTTTGATTTTAATTTTTATTCTAATGCATCACCTCGTTATGAAAAAGAGGCAAATGGCGTCTCCCGTATTCAATTCATTCTCAAAACTAAAGTCAATTTGCAGTAAAACACACCTTCGGCTCTAATGAACCATCGTGTGTATAATTTTAGTGCAAGTGTGGCAATCGCATTCTGCAGTGTTTGTTGCGGTGAAAAAAATATTGTATTTTTGGTTTGCTGAGCTCCACTAGAAATTGCGCTTTACTTAAATAATTAATCCATGCAGTTCCAGCAAATATGACCCACAATGCAGGTTTAAATTATTTAAAACATTCATGTCTCATTCAGATTAAATACAAGTTTGGCGCTGTAGATCCTAGAGCGATCGATTAATTTTTACATGGAAAAAATTCGAAAATACTGTACTTTTTTCACACAAAACTAATTTTTAGCCAAATCGCACATTGCGAGGAATTGAGTGAACGGGAAATCGCTATCCTCCACGCAATCACGCGCGGATTTTAACAGTGTACTTTGTGTTCTTATGGCAAGAAGCCTTTAGTACGCCCTGTGAACACACGTCTTTCAGTAAAATGACGTGAAATGTAGTCAACCGGTAGACGATGATCCTAATGAGGAACTTCTTAAAAGGTTTTATTGAAAAACAGCTTCAGTTATTTTGATACCTGGATATTAATAGATCCAAATGGAACCAAAAATAAAGTTACTTTCAACGAACAATTTCGGGTGTTTGACGAAGTCATCTATGCGTGTTGAGGGCTTTGGAAGTCTGACGACAATTTTTTTTTAAAGTTACACGACGAAATCGTGTCACATTTAAAGACAAGGCAGGTGCCGTGAATTTTGTCGAGTTGGGCACCATGCGTTCGATTATTCTTCATTCGGCTGAAATTTGGAGTTAGAAACAGGACCATTCCGAGGCGTGTAAAGAGCTAACATCACTTAGCCAATCACTGTGCCCAGCCTTGAACTGTTCTCAAATGTGATTGGACTGCGATGGAGCGGGTGCACGATCGATATCCTCACCAATGCGCTTGCATTTGTAATCGATCAGGCATTTAGAAAATTAAGGTCCCCTTCATTGTTCCATATCCCTTTGTCGTTTTTTGCATTTGATTGCCCAAACATCGCTAACAAAAGTTAACATAGAACGCTGCAATATGGAAACACACAGGCAAATTCAGTTGTTTAAATCAGATCTAATTGATTTTACCGCGACGCCTACACACATTAGAGCCATCGTGATTGGTTTAAAAATAAGTTGTTTGACACGATACCGATGTCCTATTAAATAATTCCAATACGACTGCAGCAGAACACTTGTGTTTGCGAATGTACGCAAAGCCGCATATTAGTACAATTATGTACGATAACAGATGCGGACAAATTCTAACAAGGTGTACTTTGTGTGACAAGCGCGGTCTGCCCAAACACGACGCAGAAATGCCTATTTTCGTTAAATTAACATCAATCTGAACCTTTAAACACAATTACAATGGTTTGATGGCAGGTCTTACTCTATATTTACAATGTAGATTGGCGTTTTTTTCCGGAAAAACTACCTCCAACGGTGGTTTTAATGACAGGAAATCAGTAAATTGTCAATTTTATTGTCCCGAGAATCACAGAGCGTCATTTGAAAGGGGGAGACAATTCAGTATTCCCGCCACATGCGTCAATTCGACTAGGACATAAAACCCTCTGGTTGTGGGAGTAAACGAGTGGTCTAGAAAACAAGTTTTGAAAACAGCGGTATGAAGTAAGTGGTCGTTAAAAGTGCTGTTTTTGTGTGCGGGAGTGTCGGTTGCTACACCTTGGCTTTATCACTGCGGACATCTCATGCAGCCCTAGAATCTACGGAAATGAAAATGCGCGTTTGTCAGAGTGTTGTGTGAATTTACCAATTTGCATTTCCGGAAGTCGTTTTATGCCTAATTTATGGCTAAAAATAGCTCGACGTGAGCAGGCACTACCTACTCAAATAAAAAAGCGTTGCACTAGTAGCATTTGAGTAAAAGGAATAGAGGATTTTATAGGTTAAGCGGGTCCTTGAACTCGACTCAATAAGCATGCTGCAAGTTACTAATCATTTCACTTAAATAATTCATGTCACGACAAAAATTTTGTCCTTAACGAATGTTACTCGTGCAAATATCACCGGGCTATTTCCACGTCAGTTCTCAATGACGGTTGTCAGAGTTCTTCGTGTCAACCTGAACTCTGGAAAGAGTGTGTCCTAAACTAATGAATATGCAACATCAGGTCATACAATTGCGCTGCGATTTTAATTCATTAGGGGCTTATACTACTTAAACAGGACGGTCAAATTCAGTAGACACTGCCCTAATTCGTTACTCGTTCGTACACAGCTATCACGCGCAATTTCTGAACCAAAATTCGAAAGCAGGTTAAAATCCGGAGAGCTGATGATGTGTTATGTTGAATTCCCTAATTTTTGAGTTACAACTTGGGCAATGAATTTTCTCAATGTCTACAGTTGGCAACCACAAAATTGATGTTGCTCCTGGCGACGAAATCACCATTAAACTAGCTTCCTCATGTCACCAAATTAAAAGATAAATTTAGATAACTTTTCAGGTATTGCATGATGAATTCGACATCAGAAAAATGGGCTCAGATTGCATGGTTGAATTGGTTTTTAAGGTCAAAATTTTAGCTTTTTAAGGTTTCCTCAAAATTCTCTAATTTTCATTTTTTTTTATAGAAAGGAAAAATGTAAGTTACAAGTGTTGCGCATAACGGCCACACCAAACATTCGATTTTCTTTTGGGCAGCCAAATTAACTTAACTAGCCGATTTTATTCAAAAGATGCTACTGAAATATGGATGCTCATAAGTAGCAAATGTGCACTCATGGACAAAAATTCACCCTGTAAATTAGAAAATTTGATTTTTCGTCAATAAAAATGCCATTTTTGAAATGACAAGTACCAGAAACGAAAAAAATGACTGGTAATGTGTGGCCTTCAAACGGCTTTTTCGATAATTTATTAAAACAAAGTACAAAATCAAAATGTCGTACCTTTTTACTTGTTTTAACGCAAACACTCCCAATTCTGACAGCAAGTATTACGTATTAATCTACAAATCATTGGGCCCCATATTACTTAAACTTCATTTCAGTAATGCACTTACTTCAGTGGTGTAGAGTTTGAATGATCTGTTTACCAAGTGATCATTGTCCTGGGGAGAATTTAGTGCTCGAAACAATCGATTTTAAGCGTAACTAAACCTATCCTACTTGCCTGTTTGTGTAAATTGTTTCCGGCCATCTTGATGAAGCACTGCGATGGACTTAGGGCATCACGGAACACCGCGTCGAGGTGTTCGACGTCCAGGCTGCTTAGACAATCCTCGTTGCCATGGAAACGACGCAGAGCCGTCGTGGCGCTCAAGGCAACCGTGGAGTCGTCTGTTAAGGCACCCAGGTCGTTGATGTCGCCGCAGTTTGAATAAACTCGCCACCAGAGCAGATCGACGTAGTTGGTATGTGCCGGGGGTTTGTGAGATTTCGCTTCTACCTGGAGGTCAAAAACGAGGTCAAGGTCGCTGAGGTAGGCGTACACATCGCAGGTGGCGTTGCCACGCTCGCAGAGTACTCTTGCGCAGAAGAGTCGTGACTTGGGGTGAAGTGGAAGAAGGGTCTTTGGAATGAGGTGTCGCAACCGAACGGAGTTGAGCTTAACGTTAAGGACTACGTTAAAGTGCTTAAACGGGACCTTCTTGGCGATATGCGTTCCGATTTGCTCGCGTACCAGACTCGTCACGGCATTGGCTTCGTCCTGGTTAAGGTTCACCATCGACGACATTCCACTGATGGAATCGACGATGAACTGCATCCTCCGTTTGGAAAAATGCGTCCCAAATTCACACGCAAACTCAATGAACGAGAAATGCCTTTCTAGCTTGCCGTTTTGGCTTCCTTGTTTCCTTCGGTGGAAGGTGTAGAGCGAGATCTTGTCGTCTTCTTTGCCTTGGCCGAAGACGCTGGCGTGAGTCATTGAAAGACCTAGGTGACAGCTCGTGCCACCAGCGTTGAAGGCTTCAGATACGAAGAGGATAGGACCATGTTCACTGTCGTCTGCATCATACCTATCGACGTATGTGTTGCGCAGGAATCGTAGCAGCTCAGACGTACTGTGTAACTGGAGGGCAATGTCTAGTCTGGGATTGGTGAATTCTACCTCCAATAGAAAGCTGTTGTCATCGAAAAGGAACCCGTCAGCACACAGCCCTGACAGCTCTATCAGGGTCTTACAGCCGTGTTTGTCGTTAAACCTGGTAAACAAGATCTTCGGTCTAAAGTAATCCTGGTTTTTGCTGAAGTGCTCCTTATTGAGGATGGTGAGGGCTAGGTCCACACGCAGCTCGAAGTTGGTCGAGGGCCTTAATGCCAACAAATGGACGAACGCGCCAATGTGCACCTTGCTGCGAATCACTCGCAGCTTCCATTGATAGCCCAAATACTCAAATCTGGCTGACTCTATTTCTTCAACAAATCCACGAACTACGTTTGATGGAATCAAAAAGAGAAAAACACATCCGCCGTTTTCGCGAGTATACGAACACCGGATTAGTGGGACCTCTGAGTAGTTTAAAGTTGGCGCCACTGAGGAGTTTAGCATTTGTGGATTTCAACAACGCCATATGGCAGTCTGCACTGATGCTGCTGACGGCATTCTATTGGTTGATTTGATTGACCAATAGAAAAATTCGGTCCCTCCAGACGGAAAAAGTGTACCTTTGAAGTCACTTTAAGTGTTTTTCACTCGAATGCAAGGAATACGCCCATTTTAAAATTCGATGCTTGAATACTTGAGTTGGCGAATTAACAATGAATGCTTAAAAATTGTCACTACAATTTGCACTGAATAAAAAAAATGTTTTTAGAGAAATAAGGCACGATGATCGTAGAAGTTTGCTTCAAAGTTGTCATCATAGTGCCAAATTTTAATTACCAATCATGGTAAAATTTCTGAATTTGCTTATTTAAACTTGAAACAACGGTCTACATTCAAATATATAATGTTACTGATAATGGTTGTGAAGTTATACTGCCCCAATGCCCGAAAAATCGATATTTAGACAGAAATGGCCGCTGTCTGCTTGACACAGCAGACGTAATCCAGAGACAGAACACCTTCTAAGTTTTACAAGTCTTCCTACTGCACGGACCAATGGCAGTCAACTCAGACAGCAATTTGTGGTTTTGTGTGAAAAAATGTACCATTAGTAGGTTAACGCATTTGTCAGGTTTAATTAACTTTCGGAGGACACTGAAGTAAATGCTGCGGTCAAAATGCACTTTAATAAGTCCCCTGTCACATGGGAATTTGTAATTTGGCAAAAATGAAGGCCGCGTTCTCACCATAAACTCACTCTACCTTTGCATTACGTAAACTAATCAAATTTGCCTACTAATAAAATCATTGGCTACGTTCGTTTGAAATTGGATTGCTGGTAGAATTTTAGAAATGAATTTTAAAGTTCTCTAAGTTTTTTAGTCATCATCCAATCAGATGTTTTGTCCAAGTGATTTATTTTGCTGGACAGAAACTGTCAATTCTCAGTGGCTATCAAACAATCCAAGATTTCTAAAAAAATTTCAAATATGATATACTGTTTGAAGAAACTTGAGCATAACTTAAGTAAATAAGCACAAATTATGCTGAATCAATAAATAGACATCTGATAGTCCAATTCTGGATTATTCTGATTCGTTTGGTCAATAGTGGCGGCGGCCAGGGACCAATCAGCGAGCCAATATGCGCTTTTTACGACAAAATGAATTCAAATTACTGGCGTCGTTATGTTGGGGATCCAGCATTCCCCTAGACAGCTCATCGCGGTTTAGGATTTCGTCACTGTTCACAGATGTCGCCTAACAACGCCGTTCCAGTGAGTGAGGCAAAAAGTAACACGTTATGACGCTGATTTTTTCTGGAATAAAATATTTGCTGCATTGGTGGGAACAGCATTTGGAAAATATCTAAATGATAACTTTTTAGGCAACTTGTTCACGTACATTTCTACGAAGTTGCCCCAAGCAACTGATATGGGGTCCTTAAAACCACGAGATTTACCAAACAATTTTCTCTTGGGGAAAAGAAATGAAGGAAATTCGCTCAAAACAAAAAAAGATCAATATTTCCGGTTTGAATTTAAAGTTTAAAATTCGTACACTGAGAGTTGAATTTAAACAAAGGAGAAGATTTCCGCCGTTTTGCTGGATAGTCCTCGGCGTTGTGTAATCGCGGCTGCTTCGACATTAAGTAAATCCTGCCTAGACTTTGGCAAACAAACACAGTGGCTCAACGGAACTCACTGCTAAATGGTTATAGCCGATAACAGTATCAAGGACAGCAAATACGAACGCGATATGAGTTCACAACCGCATGTTTTAAACAAAAGCAGACACTTCTTTTGTTACTGGATTTCAACAAACAAAGAGAACTCATTCAGAACCACGAAGTATATTGTGAAATGGCTGCATGTTAACAATTCCAGTACACTTCACCAATACAAGAAGATTTGAAAGTACTTCGAACATAAACGAATAAAACATTTTTTTGCTTCGGAGAAAGTAACCTGGTTTGTGGGTGTCCACGACAACTTCTCTCTTCGCTCATCAACAACACGAGTTTGCCATAAATCAAGCCACAACTGGAGGTGACATGAGGCTGCGGTGCAACAAACTGACAGGAAGTATGTGCACGGAGGGGAACGGCCTGTCCCTGGGGCACTGACAAAGTCACTGCATCCAAAACAAGGTGCCTTCGTAAGTCCAGTGAACAGGATTGGACGGGGAGTACTTTGTTCCGTGGCCTTCCCAACTGGCCAACCAATAACTGCGTAGAAGCACTCTCACAGATTCACCCAATCAATGCCAACATCGAAGCAGGAGATTCAAATTCGATTGGGTTAATCGGCGTCATCCATCACCGTGGCTACACCAGGCAGCGTGTCACCCAACACACACTGCAGGTTCCTGTTGAGGCAACATGAGAATTCCAGTGGCAGCACCCTCTTACCACGTTTCCCCCTCTGCAACATATCACCTCAGTGACACATTCCACAATGCCAATTCACCCACGCGTTGTGCCACAGTCGTGGAACATGGTGTAGAGTTCACGAAAGTGGCTGTTGATTGTAATTTGCTTCAAATCAATCGACAACATTTCCGACAATATCCACGTCGTTGCCTAATTTGTTCTCCAAGACAACATCATCTGACCTGTAGCTGAGTGATTGCCTTAATAATTTAACATGCATTTGCACGCAGTCCTTGCTGCTCAGCATACGACTAGCAATTTAACCGGTTGCCAAATCACAGAGATCGTGCAGTTTCATCTCGCTTCAACCTCTGCGAGCAACATTCTTCGTGCCAATCTGTTTAAAAATTAGTCCCTTCGACAAGCCTGCGTGGCACTATATCGGCGGATTTTGACTGCTTTACGTGGCTTTTGTTCACTTGGATCTTTGCCGCCACCTTCGTGTAGGTCGTAGTTGAACCGCCTTCCTTTCTTCTTCAGCTTCATGTTTCGGTCCACTTTAATCAGAGTTTTTAAAATTTGGTTGTTTTATTTTTCTGAAACTGATTGTGGTTGTGAGAACGTGCGTCGTCAAGATCAGAAAACAATAAAAACGGGTTCATTGCTATGCGTTTTTGTGCAGAAATTTCAAATTGCGTTTTGTAAATAGGCTTGACATTTCGACTTCATTTTGCCAGACCAGTTACAATATTTTGCTTGACTACTGGAAACGTTGATAAAATGGGCACCTTGATCGCCATTCTGCGTTTTTCAACGCCAAAAGTACCCATCTCTTCCTCCAAGTGCCTTAGTGAAACGCCCAATTTCGTGACCTTGGACTAAAGCGTTTAAGTGTGAGTAATTTAACAGGGTAGAATCGGTCGATGTGAATGCGACCAGTGGTGTGCGCGAACACAAAAGACCTTGAGTAAACGGTTCGCTTTTTAGGTTCACTAAAATTATCGCGTCGTGAGATCGCTGATTTCCCAAAAAAATTTTTTTTACGTCATCCTCAAATCGCACCTGCAGAAAACAAACTACAAAGCAGGTTAAATGATTTTATTTTTATCAATTAACAATGCATTGTATTGACGCATGAATGCTTAACCGTATTAATGAGGAAAAATGATTGTCAATTTTCTGCGTAGCTGCCCACATCCGTGCAACCCCACGCCGTGTGCGATCAGATGGAAATGAATGCCGTTCAGATCTGTTGTGTTGGGAACGTCGCATATTTCGGCATTGTAGTTTATGACTACAACGGCCATCAAACGTGCATTGCGTCACATCTTCTGAAGCCGTGCGGTTGCAAAGGACTTTCCCAAATAAGTAACCTAGAAATCGCCTATCAACCCACATCCAACCTGCTTGCATGAGCGTTTCGTCGTGATGCTATAAGTCCTTGTGGCGACCAGCTAGCCAGCAGTTGTGAGGGGACGCAGTTTGCCAGCGCGAGCGAACGCAAATCAATCGATTTTTTTTCGTGGATGCACTGTGGTGGACAGACAGCCAGCGCGCGTGAGTGCTGCGTGCATGCTTTCCCGACTGGATCAATGACTCACCCTCTTTGTTATTGATTTTTTGTTAGCAGTCGCCAGTAACGCGCGCGTATCGATACACGCACAGAAGTTAGTTACTCGAGGTTTGAATTATCGAGGTTATCCCTTATAATTTCGGAAGCGTTTTCAGGTTGGTGGGATGATTTTACATGAATTGGCCTATGGCTTCTGCAATACACCAGTTGTCTGATTACTGTGAGGGCTAGCTGACAACTGACGTGTTTCTTTTTATAAAAAGAAGCATAAATGGGAACATCTACCATAACTTTTCAACTCGTCCCTTCGGATTAACTGCCATGTAAAATTCATCGTGTTTTGTAGCATTTGAATAGAAAGGCGAAAAAACAACAGCTAAATGCGACGACTAATTGAGAACATTCGCGCTAATGGCAGTTTGAGTAATTTACTTGGCTAAAAAGAACGTTCAAGGCAGACGAGGAAGAATGAGGAAGATCAGTCACTATTCACGTAAATCACATCTAAATTCTAATGACTCACTTAAACACGCATTTTCAATCGATTATTTCTCGGCCAATGAAAAGGCGCTTGAGTAGCAGTAGCCAATAAGAGCAGTAGTTTCGGCAGCTTGGAACTCCACAAGTGAAATCATCACCTATCAGCTGTGTGCTTCAGTGTGTTTTATTAGTGTAACGAACGCCCTCAATGTGTTACGCAATACACTCACTTGTCCTCGAAACTAGTCGCTTTGGAGTACAATGAGGTTGCAGGGTGTTGGGTTTTACAGGTTGTAAGCGTCAAAAGAAGATGTCTACCACCACGCTGTTCGATGCTTTGTTTTAAGGTACTGAAACAGGTTTAAATTTGGCGGAATCGGGTGGTTCAAACAAATTCTCTGCTCAGATGGCATAACATCCTTTGGACAGTGATTTACACGTTAACCAATTTTTGTTACGAATCCAAAACATCAACAGATTCAGAATATCCTGCGTTTTCAGCATCTGAAGTAAGAATTACAATCCCTTAGCACAAATTAGAAGAGATAAAATAAAGTATAATCAGAAGCAATCAAATGGGAACACGCAAAAAGCATTTGTGTCGGATCATCGTTGGAAGATCTTAACTAATTTGGAAGTGGTATGTGAAAGGCCAGTTGTTTCAGAGAATCGATTCTGGCCACGGTAGTGGATACGCAGTGGACTAAGTCCCATGGCGTTTTAAGGCGAGGGAAACCCATTTGCTACAAATTAACCAACGAGGGATTAACTAAAAGTGAATAGGTTCTGCGCCAGCTTGGGAAACCGCGTGCGGTACATATGTTTTTAAGGAAAATGCGACCGACGACGACTACCTAGAGATGCTTCAGAGATGGCTACTTGTAGAAGAAAAAGAAGACAGGGCTGCTCAACGCTAAAAACTCACGGTACCAGCACATTTCAATGAGGAAATGTCATGAAGATGAATGTTCATGATGGCGACGAATGAATTTGCCCCAACTGCAATGTCACTTCCTTCAAGGATTCAAGGAGGAATTCACTGAGGCTGTGACGACAGTTTCAGATGATTCTGCCATATCAAAAGATTTGTAGTGCTTGCATGTAGGTGGTGATTGTTTGGGAAATCTTCGATTCTATGGAACAGCCAACTGCACAATGTTTGTCAAATTCTTTTGAGTTCAAGAATACCATTTCTCAGGTTCAAACTGATCGCTTTCACCGCAATGGCTTATTAACCTTAATAAATGTTATCCCTTTCAATTGAGGTCAAGGTCACCGGCGAATTATGCAAAAATTACGACGGTGTTAACAAAATTTATCGAAATTTCACATTCTTTCCTGAGTGCTTTAACTAGGTCCAGTCATCAAAGCACAATCGGGGACTGCTTGGTGTTTAAAGCCCACATTTTCACAACCCAAAACACCTCAAAATTACTTACATGAAGCTGGGAAGAAAGGAAGACGGTAAGCAAAAACCATGTAAAGCAGCTGAATTCCGCCGGAATAACGCCATGTGGCCTTGACAACCGGATCAATTTTTGGCCCCTGAAGTAAAAAGAATGCTGCTTGTTGATGTTGAAGCAAGACTGAAACTGCAACGCCTCCGTAACCTTAGCAAACTGCACAATGGCTGATCGTGTGTCAGAAAAACTTCATTGGCAAACGGTACGAACAAACGCAAGCTAAATTATTAAAACAGGCATTTGGCAACTAACGTGGTTGACAACTTCAGATCAAGGTTGCAGCGCTGTCTTGTGGCAGACATCAAAAAAGCACCAGCGATCAAGGCCTTCGCATTGGCTGGATCCCAGAGCAACGACCTTGTCAAAATTTTAGAGTGCGCCCCATTTAAACATGGTCTGTAGTTGTCTTCCACGGTTATGCAGATTGTTGAATTTGTTCTTTGTGCAAATTGGGTGGTCTTCTTCGAAGTAATTCCAACGTTGATTCTAATATCTTCCCTGTTGTCAAACAATTCCTCATTCAAACGAAATCGCAAGCAGCACAACCAATGACAATCTGAGCCAAATGAGGTCAGGATGATTCGGAGAGTTCTGCTGGTGGATTCGCTGTCAAGCGTTGTCATGGTGAAGGTAGAGGCCAATTCACTTAAACAAATTCGACAGTTTTGCTTAGCTTCAGATGAGTATCCTAAAGTAGTTATCCATAGTTATTGATTAGCCACGAAGGAAGGCTTTTTAAAAAAATTAATCTTCATACAATCCGCATCCAGAGGACTCACAAAGCACTGTTGTTGGCCGAAAGAGGTGTGTACTTTTGGCGTTGAAAAACTCAGAATGGCAGTCGAGGGGCCCATTTTATCAACGTTTCCAGTAGTCAAGCAAAATATTGTAACTGGTCTGGCAAAATGAAGTCGAAATGTCAAGCCTA
>UXSR01001004.1:0-12682 GCA_900604375.1 Mesocestoides corti | reverse complement strand
ATCGGAAGTAGGTTACAACTTCTTGGGAAGGTTTGTCATTTCGGAAGGCTCCAATACAAGCTGTTCTACTAAATACGTTCGCGAGGTTTGCATTCTTGGAAAGGATCATGTGGCGTTATTGAGGAGTGTGCCACACATGTTCGCCAACGCATTCCAGGCAGACTATCAACCAGAGGCATATGATGAGTTGGAGCAATGGTATTTCCAACGAGTCATGGCTGAAATCGCATCATCGCCTCATGACGGGAACTCCTTCGACCCAAGCATTTATGCTAAACGCTTATGCTCAAGACTTCATATTTAGAATTCTTGATACATTTGCTTTTATTTTTGTTACTAACAACCTGTATTTTGCCAGCTGTTCGAATATGTCTAACTAGGCGCATTTGTAGCGCATATTGTTTCGCATTGTGCACATGTTAGGCGTCTGCTATGTATTAAGCTTAAGCAAACGTGAATGCTTCAATTCGATAATTATCGTGCGCATGTTGGACTTCATCGTGGATGTTGACCAAACCTTTCGATGACACTTCGATTTTCGTCTTCAATATCTACGGCGACTCATTCAAGGCGACATGCGAAGTTCCATTTTTATACCTAACACCCAGGAATCAAGCATTTCTTCTGGGTTAATTTTAGGGGTCGTTGAGATGAAGAATGTCACCGTTGATGCCGTGCATTAATCAACACCGATGATAACATGCTGAGATGCATGCGTCGTTGCAGATAAGTGTTTCCATGTTGATTTCAGGCACTGAAATATGCTGCAAACTGCCACTTTGGTTAAAACAATGGACATAAATACCGCAAAGTTTAAATTTTGGGATTTTGGATAAATGTGAAATGATTCCAGGAGAAGTCAACATTGCCGCCACTCATTCATTTCATGGCATCATTTAACTGAGGTTTATCGAGGCAAAAGCAGAATCAAAATGTTCAACGTCAAATTGAACCTATTAAGAACTTGAGAAAGCGATAACTGAAACCGCACAGAGAAAAGCGTTCTGTGAATATACGTTGAAGGCGGTCACTTAAGGATGTCAGGGAGGATTGAACCCCGGTACCTCTATAGCTTCATCGGATGTAGTCTGTAAGTAGGGGGTCTGACCTTCCATGCACCATCCTGTGACCAATGTCGTTCTGGAACAGGCTTTCGTAAAGTTCACAAAAGGAGTACAAGGGTGTTCCGTGTTCCGGATCATAGGCAAACCCCATGATACTGCTCGGAAGACTGTCAATTGACGAGTTGAAGACACTCACAATCTACCAGCATTTCTTTCAGCCACTCGATTTTTGCCAGTCCATAATCATCTACGTCACCTGTGTCAACGTTTACCCAAACTAAAGCATGGTACGACAGACCTCGTGCAGGTAGCTTGGTGATGCTCGAGTTTTAGCACTGCCTTACAACCCTCTAGTAAATAGTCCGTAACAACCCGAGAAGAATGGAACAAGAGGCGACTGAGAACACAACCGTTTATTAGCGTCACGTCAGCCAAGTGTGTGTCTTAGTGTGTGGATGAATGATCGGATGACATTGAATTCACATATTCGTGTCTTTTCTGCTCTCCTTATTCTCACCAAGTTTTACTCGAATTCTGAATGAACTACATTCACTTGTCTCTTTGGCAATTTCAAAAGTAGCTGTTGTACTTTATAGTGTTTCATTTGGTATACTTAGTTCCTTTCGTAGATGAACACATGCAACATCTTTTACTCACAACGTAAAAGTAACAAATCCATATTCAAACACTTTTCTATGTTACCGACGTTCACGTTGACATCGAATCGGCATGAGAGTTGCAGTAGTGACAGCTAAAGTGATGATGTTCTTTACAGCACCTTACATCGAGCATGAAAGATCAAAATCAATCGTTGCATTCACACTGGAATTCGCCCACCCATACTGTCGACAATTTCGACAGCGTTTTCCCTCACTATCGACCCTTTGGTTGACGTGGACATAACATTCACAGTGGTGATTCACAAGGACATACGCCAGATTACTCGAATCTGTTGGATAATTTACAGGCAAATTAACTACCACTACATTCATACAAACAGGCGCTCAGACTGTTTATTCATCGAGGACCTGCGTCACGTTGCAGCGTGTTTTGATGCAAATGTGGAATTCCTTCCATGTGAGGAGACCACAGCAGTGGAATTTGAATGACGACAGCTGTTTTGCTGCCACAAATGACCCGTACGAAACGGGAGTTGAAGACTCACATCATGCGGTGGAGGAATTTTGACTGCAAACCAGCATGGAACTGGTAGATGAACTCAAGACACTTCAGGGATCTACAGTTGTTGATTCAATTATACCCGAAAACTTTGTGAGGCTAGCAAAAAACAAGTCACTACCGCTAGGGGTGATTCTATCATTACCCTATTTTACTCCCTTCGTTATTTTCACTGTATGATTGATTGCTATCTGAAGCCAAACAACTCAGTGCTGTGTTAAAGTGGCTTGACTTGGCCTCCATATGACAAAACAACCCACCGTCTAATGGGTTTGGTGAGCACTTGGCAATTCATTCCCTTTACTTCTACAGTTCGTGTCATTTACCAGCCACTTGGTTTTAATTCCAAAGACCACTAATGCAAACTTTAACAATACAAAACAGGTAGCGTAATCGGGCCAGGGTTAATTCCGTGGCCCCGGCGTGGTTCAAGACCGCATGCTGGGGTCCACAACAACGGTATTCCTTGCAACTCAGTTTCCCCTCGGGATTTAGCACATAGACAGAAATCGGAAGACTCAGTGCCTTTTCTGAGATCAGACGAGACAAGACATCACCCCTCGCAGTGAACTCTTACCGCCTCAACCGAAGGCCGGGTATGTCTGGTGTAGGCAGTCGTGAGTGCAAATATGAGAACTATTTAAAAAGAAGGTGACGACCAAACAACATTGGCGTGCATATGCCTGAATGATAGTGAAAAGGCAAAATTGTAATCGATTTTAAAAGATTTAGTCTTAAGGAGGCGGAAGTCTCAATACTTGAGCAGCTTTTCGTAAGCCTACAGAGGTGGGTTTGTAGCAGCAATGCATGTAGGAACCTGCAGTGTGTTTACGCGAGCGCTCAATCCACGCACCCAACGATTACCTTGACTCCTACCACCTATCTATCAAACGTTCCAATTGGCTTGACTTTCATGCAAAAATGTCCCCCGCACTTTTTTTATCTCAAACACGTTCTCACATGGTATTTGGTACAAAAGTTATACAGGTGCAACTGCAGTTTGCACGCGAAGTTTGCTAGAGCACATTTCATCTCCGATTATTGATTTCTTGGAATGACTCGATTGTTTGTTGACTTCTTCCTCTGTCGTGCTGGTGAGTTTTCCATTTACCCGTTTTTATATTAACGCCAAAACAAATTTGAAAGGCAGTTATTTGCTCAGCAGTTGACGTCAAATATTTTTTAACCATTTGTAGCCAATTATCTACCATCCGATTACGACAAACGCTCTGTTAATCTGTAATATATATGTTTCTTGCCTTCACCGTTATATGTCGATTAGATGATCTTGGAAGTTAAATCACTTTCCTCATTTACAGTTGACCTCGTTGTCAAAATTAGTGCGCAGTTTAGTAGTTTTCTATTTAACGATGCAATATTTAACGAAATAATAGAAATCCATGATAACTCTTAATGAAATTCGTAATCCTTGAGGCATAAACTAGGTTTTCATCTTAACGCCAAGAATCTTTTTAGATAAAGGAACTATTTTGTGAGGTAGGCCAATGTTTCTCGTATGTCAAGCTCCTGCCTTGTTTAACTTAGATTCAGCTTAACCTAAATAAGTGTATCAAGAGGACGTCAATGCCGACAATAGGGATGATAGGTGTAGTGTCTGGAACATGGTCCTACAAAACACTTGGGCGTATCCAGCCAGAACGTAGGGTCGTACCTGCTGTTACTCAGGCAATGCATTGCTGGATAGGCAATATATGAAAGAGAGTCATGCGAATGATGGCGGCTAGTGCACACATTTGCTTTAAACCACGACAAGACTGCAAGTAGGCATATTGTAAAGCATTCTGCTTAATAGCCCCGTGGGACCCTTGAATGAATGCAGACTCCTATTACTCCAAGTTAATTTGATTTGCCACTCATTTTGTTTAATATTATTTCCATGTTCTTCAGATAACAAGTATCGACGCAGGAGGCCAAAACGGATTTGCGGTTGGGTACTGCTGATGGTTCTCGGTCTTGGAGTACTCTTGTACTTATATACGCACCAAATATACCAGGCCGAACTTGAACCAGCTCCAACAGTTTTCTCAGAAACCGATGATTACTTTGCCGCGATCGATTCTCCTACGCACCCATTTTGTCGTCTATTCCGCCTGCGGTTTCCAATTGTGGCCAATTCCTTCGATGACATGGACATAGCTTTTACGTTGGTGGTTCAAAAAGACGTTCGTCAGATCGCTCGACTCCTCAGAATGATTCATCGAACTAATAACTACTACTGCATTCACGTCGACAAACACGCCAACACGTCGTTCGAAACGGCTCTACGTGGAGTAGCAAAATGTTTTGGCACAAATGTGGATTTGATTATGCCGGGCGAACCAATTGTCGTGAATTGGGATGACGAATTGATTCTCCTTCAGCAGGTCGTGTGCGCAAAACAGGCACTCAATCAACACCCCACGTGGAAGTACTTGATCAATTTGGCGGGTCAGGATTTCCCCTTGCGAACCAACCTCGAGCTCGTTGCCGCTCTCAAGGCCTTAAATGGGTCCAATCTCGTTGAGTCACTTCCACTTGATAAGTACAAGGCGTGGGTGAAAAACACAACGTTACCTCTGAATGTAAGCCAGAGTCATCTTTCAAATTAAACTCGTAAATTTGTGATTTAAAGAAGCCTGTTCATGCCTTCAAAAAGTCTATGACACCACAGTTGACCAAACCCCTGTCGTCGAGGTTGTTATTCATAAAGCAGCCAATCTACTTGCTGTCTTCATTCATGTGTGTGACTAAGCCTAAATCTGAACGTAAATACAAACGACAGTAACTAAGACGCATTTCATGCGCCTCAATTATCACCTACTCGCTAAAAAAATGAAGTAAGACTTCGGATGTCGCTTTTCAAGTAGACGAACGTACTGTTTAATTTGGCACATTAAAACGCATTTTAATTTATGCACGATGGTTCCCTAGAATTTCTTAGGCTTTTAAATATCAGCACTTTTGAATAGTGCTCGCTTAAATGCGGAAATAGTGATTTAATCAAATTACCGTTTTGAACTGATATTACTTGCAGGCAGTCTTAGGGCTGTCGATTTAATGTACGAATGAGTCGAACTTGATAATGCTTACAATGCGCAGTGAAAGGCTTCGCTTGTATTCAACCATAGATATTTTTAATAAAACGGGTGCGATTAGAAGAACACAATAAACTAAATTTGGTGGAATTGATTAGCATGCAACTACAATGAGTGCCGTTAATACTAATTGAATTAGGCTTCAGACTGCTTAAATGACGTCACTAGGTGGAGAGTCGGTGATTGGCAAAAAAACGCAGAAAATGCCTAACAACTTCATTCACAAAATAACCACAACACTTGTGCTTCGAGCTACTGCCTCCAGTGGCAAATTAAGATGGCGATGACGTAGGAAATAACGCATGACTTGGGTTGCCGAACCATCCCGACTTCTCGATTTAGTAATGGGGTAGAGAGTTGTATGGTTGACGTCGTAAATAGCGAAAATCACTCGTAGCACAAACATCCAAGGCGTTTTTCTTCAAATTTGAAAAGCATTACATGATCATTCGTGAATTAGAACGGTTTCGTTTGCCAGGTACTATTATTTGCGGTTGATAACGATAGAAATTAGCATCTTTTACCTAAATTAAATGTGGATTTTAGGGATAGTGAGATGAAATGTAACGTGCAATTTTTGGTTTTTACCGTCTACTACTATGGCCTGATGAGTTTTCACGGTGTTAAATGGCCAGCTTCAATGCCTATTTATAAAGGACCTGAAGCTGCACACCAAGCATCTTCATCAAGTGGAAGATTGTGCTAGCAGTGGAGTTCAATTATACGCCCCTAAATTTAAAAGGGACAGATTTTCACAAATAATGATTCCCTAATTGTTCTTTCGCACGTTACACTGGCTAAAGAAATTGTCCGTATCCTAGTGACTTCAAACTTTAAACCAGCAAATAACCACGTATTTACAGGGCAACAAGTGATTTTTTAGCAAATATCAAGTCACAAGCTCATATGGTGGTATAAATGTGGATTTAAACATACGAACATGTCTTTCTAGAACACTTCTGGCGTTAAATAAATCAAGGGAAACAAACTCGCTTTGAAATAATTCACAAAAGAGCCATTGGACGCCATAAAGGGGGGGTACACGCAGAGTTGATAGCATATCAGCTTCTTATCCGTATGCGGTGGTTAGTAAGTCAGTTGAGTGTCCGTTTTGACATTTCACATCGCAACCTGATTCAACTCATGCATGTACATTCATGAAACACCCTCTCGTAAACCGCGTTGTGGCCAATCACTGAGTGCCACGCCAAATCCATTGTCTTCAACCTTAGATTTTTTTGAAAACAGTAGATACGAATGCGGTATCAAGTCCTCATCTGCAGTTTTAATGCTTCTTATGTAAGGTTAATGCATTGAAGTAAACATCCCAGCAGAACATTTCCCGGCGATCTACATACATATAAATTGATCCACTTAGCGGGATTTCAAATTTTAATAAATCTTTTTCGATTCCACCACCGTTTCTTAAAAGTAAAGCCTTTTCATGAAAATTCGTCTTGACATTCCAGAATTACTAGAACAAACAGAGAACTATGATTCCGATTTCCATTCAGATAAAGTTTCCCTATGCGTAAAGAGTAGATAATGGCTAAATACTGGGCATGCCAATTACCTACAGGCATTTACAAACTATTCCTTAAAAAAACCGAACAAAGTAATAGAAATTCCTTTAATGTTCACTCGCCAACGCGCATAACTGGTGAAATTGTACAATGAACCATTACAGCCATGGTGTTTTGGCGCAAACCACTCGCCAGAACATGAGAACATACGTACAGCATCTAACATTTTACTCCTGCGCTTAAATCTTTAGGCATCGTGGTTCAAAGGCTCTATCTATGGTGCCTACCGAAGGGAATTTCTGCAGGAAGCAGTCCTGGGAACAGCTGTTGGTCCCATTCGTAACGTCATAATCCAACCAGGAAACATCATGCACCCCGAGAGATTTTACTTTCCAACTCTCGCTTACAACAGCCATCTTCGACTGCCTGGAGCCTGTTTGAATGGCCCGTCACCCGCTTCTGAAGTGGGCTACAACTTCTTGGGCAAATTCGTAATTTGGGATGGCTATAATATTACCTGTCCTACCAAGGTTGACAGAGGTGTCTGCGTGCTTGGAATGGATCATGTGACGGTATTGCAGAGTGTGCCACACATTTCCGCCAACAAGTTCCACGCTGACTTTCAACCAGAGGCATATGATGCCATGGAGCAATGGTACTTCCGTCGAGTCACAGCTGAAATCTCATCAGGCACCTATGACAGCAATTCCTTCGATCCCAACATTTATGCCAATCTCTCATGCTCCCGTCATCATTTGTAGATCTCGTGTTGTGGTATATTGCTCAAATCCTCTTTCTATAATTGGTCATTTCATCTCCTGTCACATTTTTTATGTCTTTACCGAACAGTAATAAGTAGCTTTGAATTTGTACCACTGTCATCCTCCTTGTTATATAAAATGACACTCGACTCGTAGTGGCTAGAGATTTAGCACTGCCTTGCAACCCTCTAGTTGACAGGCCGTATCAATTAGAGAACAGTAGAACAAAAGTCGACAGTGGAGAAGACCGTTTATTGGCGTTAAAACAGCCAAGTGGCTTTGTGTGCGTATGAGTACGCGTGCGTAACACCCGAATGCTGATAGGGGCCAATAACAAAAGGGGGTGAGTCAATGGTACACTCGGCCATGGTGCACGCATCACTCACGCGAGGTTGCTGTCTGACAACTACAAATATCCCCCCCGAGAGTGTTAGCTGTGAAACAGTAAACGCTCGAAAATTATCGAATGGAATCAGCAAAGCGAACAACAGGTCTCAGGGGTCGGCCAAAACGAAAGGTTAGGCAGGGTGGGAATACGGGAGATTGTAGAGTTGCTCGAGCATGTGGAAGGAACATTAGTGTCTTCCGTATAAGCAACCTTGAGACGGTCTGTGCTCACAGTATCCACCGAACCACCTTTGTCAATTATGAAAAATTTGTCGGCGCGTTCTCCCACCTTATAGAGGCCATCATGGAGAGTTTGCAAGGTTTTTTTAAACCATCAACGCGGGCAAATACATAAGATAAAATGAGCAAACTTGGTAGGATCTGTGCTTGTCGTGAGGACATTTTTGTCAGAATTGGTCGAATCCCCTTCATGTGGTAGTTTAATTGATCAACATATGATGAAGATGGGAACTCAATAGTGTGGTCAGAGTTGGTGACCATTCCACCAGGCAGACGCAAAGTTGCACGGAATACAAGTTCTGCTGGCGTGGAGTCAATATCTTCCTTTGCCGTATTCCGAATGGCTAATAAAATCAATGGTAATGAGTCGGACCAGTGATTCAAGGCAAATTTCAATTGACGGTGGAAACGATCAACCACGTTATTAAATGCTGGATGATATGCTGTAGTTCGGAAATGCTTGCATCCAAGAAGGAGGTTTAGGTCTTGAAAAAAACAAGACGTAAATTTTGCTCCGCGATCAGATGTAATAGAACTGGGAACACCGAATAAGGAAACCCATGATTCCACAAACGCACGGGCAACAGTTTTGGCGGCACCATCTTTAATGGGTACTGCCATAGGCCAACGAGTAAAGCGGTCCACACAAGTTAGGACATAGGTAAAACCAGGAGATGCAGGAAGAGTTCCAATCAAATCTATATGCCCATGTCGGAAGCGTTGACATTGAATACAGAGTTTAGCTTATAATCGAACATCTTTACGAGTGCTAGGCCAACCAAAACGGTCTTTTATCAAGCGCACGGTGGCGCGAATACCAGAGTGTGAAAGAGAATGAAGGACTTCAAATAGTTGCTTTCTAAATAAGGCAGGAACAAAGGGGCGAAGCCTGCCAAGTGACATATCGCAAGTAATTTCTGAAGAGCATTGGGGAAGTGACAGCTCTTCTAGCTTTAGACTAGAATTTTGACGAGACTGTTGTAATTCAGGATCATCAATCTGCACTGTTACTAATTGTTCAAGATCGATACCCGGAACTGCAAGGTCATGAATATGTGCCCGGGACAGCGCATCGGCCACGTCATCAGTCTCATCAACGTTGCGAATATTGGTTGTGAAATGGGAAAAATAGTCAAAGTGTCTGGATTAGCGTGGGGAATATTTATCAGAGGCTGCATTAAAGGCATAAATACGTGGCTTATGATCGGTTAAAATTGTGAACTCACGTCCTTCCAGTAGCTGTCAAAAGTGCTTCATAGCAAGATAATTGGCCAATAGTCCTCTGGAAAAAATGCTGTAACGAGTCAGAGCTGGTTGGACCTTTCGAAAAAGAATGATAACGGCTCAGTACGACCGTTCAGGTCCTGTTGAAAGACTGCGCTGACCGCAGTTTGGGAAGCATCTGTTCGTAAGACAAGCTCAGCTTCCTTCTTCCAGTAGCACAAGTTTGCAACATATGCTATCGCATCCTTTATAGCATGAAAAGCAGCTTTAGCCTCCTGAGTAGGTTTTAACTTCTTGGGATTACCTTGAAGAAAGTCGGAGGAGACACAATTTCAACGGCGTGTGGGATGAACGGTACATTGTAATTGACCAAACCAAGAAAACGGCGTAAACTGCGGTGGGATTCTGGTATTGGATACTTTCGAATCATTGTTGTTTTCTCAGCTAAGGGCCTAATACCAGTTGCGTCAATCTGGTGTCCGGGAGTTCAACAGTGTCCACTCCACAAACATTTCTGGGTGTTAATATTAATGCCGAAAGCTTTAAGACGGGCAAAAACCTGCCGTAGGTACAGCAAATGTTCGTCATTATCTTTGAGGGAGATGAGAATATAATCAATATAGACAAAGACAAAATCGATATTACGGAGAACTTGATCCATGAATCTCTGGAAGGTCTGTGCTGCGTTACGTGGTCCGAAAGGCATTCGTAAGAACTCAAATATGCCAAATGGACTAATAACGACAGTTTTCGGGACGGCTTCGGGGGCCACTGGAATCTGATGATAAGCCCGGACAAGATCGTGGATATGAGGGATGGGGAACCAGTCAGGGACTGTGACATTATTTAGGGCTCTGTAATCATCGCATGGTCTCCAGTCTCCAGATTTCTTGGGTACCATGTGTGAAGGGGCCACCCATGGGCTGTTGGAGGGGAGGATAATGCCAAGACGGCACATATGTTCAAACTCTGCTCCGGCTGCTCCGAGCTTATTAGGGATAATTCGTCTGGCCTTGGCGGTCGTTGGCGGACCTTTAGTCACAATATGATGCATGACTTGGTGAGTAGGTTCGCAAGGCGCCTGAGCCACTCTGACAATCTCGGAGAATTTCAAAAGTTTATCAAATCTATTGCAGTCAGGCAATGCCAGGTGGAGTCCAATTGAATTTATTGAAGTCGAGACTCCTCGAACTGATAGGGCTGTATTTGAGTCCATAAGCTTTCGTTTTGCCATATCAACTAGTAAACCGAAATGGGAAAGGAAATAAGCAACAATTATTGGGCGTTAAACATCAGCCACGTTGAAAATGAAGGCAAATTGTCGTCTTAGGTCTAGATCAATGGTGGGTTACGTTTGGCCATATGTTGCGATAGGCGAATTATTCGAGGTGGCGGTTGTCAGGTCCTGGAGAAAATTCGGCTAAACTCGGCACCAGTGTCAATAAAGCATTTTAAACCGCCGTGTGAATCGGGGACGTAAAATAGGCGACTAAATTGAGTGCCCGAACCAGTCGTCGCCATTACTGGCCTGCCTTCTCGTTTCCCAAAGGTAAATTGGACGACTTGAAGGCCTGGGGGTTACTACATGGGTATTTACAGGATTGTGCCTTGTCACCATACCGCCGATGGTACTAACATAGTCCAGACCATTCCCCACATTGGCTGGATTGGCGAAAACGTAATGAAGAACGTTTTCGAAGTTGCGGGTGTCTGTAGAAGCTGCTCGGGTTACCTCTGGTAAGTTCTTCCAACTTATTGATGCCCAAATTGTAAGTGCCAGCTGTAACGCCAGAGAAGACAGTCTCATGATCCCATCCCTGGAAAAACACTCGTAGATTTTATCGGCTGTCTAGGCGAGTATCTCCAGTGGTGTGTCAGAGGTCTGAATTGAAATTTTGGCGTTGGTTTACGAGGGGAGACAGCCCATAACTGGCGTCATCGACATTGCTATCGCCGGCAGGGGTGCGCATATGCCGGAGGAGTTGCTTAGGAGGCCTGTCACCAATTTTGATACCAGAAAGGAGGTGTCGAAGACATGCCTCGTCAAACTTGTCGTCCGAACATGAAAATAACTTTTTAACTTGTGAAAGGGTATTGTTTCAAAAATGTCGATAACTTCTGTTGGCAGTAAAGGAACGACGTGTAGGCACTTTGAATACTGAGGAGTAACCTTCAAGTTGAGAAATTGAACCTCAATTTGCATAAACCAAATACGAGCATTGGAGATCTAAGGAGGAAAGCTGACGGAAATGCTGTTTTCAACAGAGGAACGCACGACGGTAGGGTGAAACCTTGATGATAGAGAAGAGGGCTGTAAAACTAATTCGGAGGAAATCACAGGCTAACGGAGACAGTAAATGATTTCGTTTGTCGGGGTCACCAAATATGGTGGCTAGAGATTTATCAATTCGAGAATAGTAGAACAAAAGTCGACAGTGAAGAAGACCGTTTATTGGTGTTAAAACAGCCAAGTGGGCCTGTGTGCGTATGAGTACGCGTGCGTAACAGGCGAATGCAGATAGAGGCCAATAGCAAAAGGGGGTGAGTCATTGGTACACTCGGCCATGGTACATGCACATTCACGCGAGATGGCTGGAATCACGTCATTTCTGCTGTCAAAGTTACAATAACTTGTAACTTTGCGTGATACTGAACGTAGCAATATTGCTAGTCACATTCGGCTCCCTCCGGCCTATCAATTACATTACAAACTGCGGTCCTCAATTTTTAGACGACTGAACCAAAAATATCGCATCATTCACTCTTGAGATGTGGTGAACTGATTAGCAAGAGTCAATTATGCACATTCAATCAATGTCACATTGTTATTAACTGATTGCGATTTCTCCAGGGATAGATAAACCTCTCGCCAAGTTTGCACACAATTATTTTTAATCTTTCCCCAATAAATTGACACGCATTTTTTACACGCTGAGACAGTGTAGGTGCATGTGTGCCACTCCAATACCGACCAGTCTTGTGAAGGACCCTCATGTGACACTACAACTCACACAATCAACGCTTTGAAAATGCACACCGTTGCTTCTATCGCCAATTGCTTTGCCTTTTCTCTGTTAACCTACGAAATCCCATGCCTCTCGTTACTGACTAGATAAAGTGCCTTACGGTTCTAGCTTTTCAGCCCGTCAGGTCAGTGTGAGTGTGACTGTTAATGTGTGCACTGCTGCGCAGACACGAAGCCCAGAGCG
>UXSR01001003.1:0-12684 GCA_900604375.1 Mesocestoides corti | reverse complement strand
GGCTCATATATCAATCGCTGCAATCCACCCCATGATTCTTGGTGATATAAACAAAAATTGACGAATACTACTAGGCCTCAGGTCCTTTTTCGTGGAACTGTAGAACGCCGCTGTTGGGGTGTTAGAATGGTTTCCGCTGTATTCGTGAATGATTCGGGCATCGATGTAAGTGTTTCGTTTTCTCGATATTATCAAATTTCTAGTGACGTTACACGTATTCTACACCTTGCGATTTAAACGTGACGAGTTTGCATCGGCTTTTCTGCGCTTCTGTCGTTGCTGAAAATATAATTGAAATTCTGGTCCCTAGATCAATTAAAGGTCTGCTCAAACTTGCAGAAATACTAAATGTGGTTACAAATTTAACCTCCATCACATAAATTTTGTTGCACTTTTCTGACTTTCCTTTTTTCAGCTCTATCATTGTTTGCCATTTATTCAATGAGCTATTCACTTGATTCGAATAATTGGTTCTAGGTAAGGAAGTACTTGACTAAGTCGATCTCAACTACACGGTGCAAGTTAATACCACGAAATCGACAGGCACCCTGTTAACATTAGCCCCAAACCAATCCATCTGGACCATTGTGTACGCCGTGACGCCTCATGAACGCATCAGCCGCCGCTGAAATGCGATTCTATCCTCTCAAATCAAACACCTATTTCTAGCCGTCTATGCAGCGTTGCCTAAAAGCTAGACCTTTAATTATCTCCCATAACCGTTATTTATAATTATTCTACAAAGCGGATTGCGGCTTGTTCAAGAGATAGCCTTCAAGCACAATTGTTCCACGAAACTATAACGTTGGTTATGTGCGTGGTGTACGGATGCGCAGACATCGTCAATTCGATATAGAGGATTTCCATTGGCTGATCGTATTGCACCTGACATTATGCAGTCCACCATTGCTTTCCAAAACAGAGTTTAGTGAATACATAATAGGTTTACAAGAACATACTTTCGGTTTCTGGGAAAAAAATAAGAATTAGTATGTTTAATTCATTTAAATCGCCTTAATTGTTATGTTCCTGTTTTTTGTTTGGCAACTTTATTACATGTCTCTGGCCCCATCGCCTAAGCAACCAGGTACGATATCAGTTTGTCATCATTAGCAAAAAATGTACCGTTTTAAGGGTATCGTAAACTTAAAAATGAGTGCTAATTTGAATAATCAAGGTTGGGGACTATATGGATGATATATTATTACTTCCCAGCCCAATCTCCAACAAATTTCCATGCATCACTGAATAAGTGCGAGGCCTTGTGATATCATACCAGAACAAGATTCCATGGCGATTGGACAATTCTTGTCGTTAGTCATTGATCACTTTCATCCTTTTTATTAAATGTTGACGCCAAATTTCAACATTAGACGTAGGGTTTTCATGGGAGCGGATCGGCATGCGCAGCACCTTCGTAATTTCACGAAATTGTCGTAATGACCTTTAAATGCAAATTAGCTTTTGATGTGGTCTGTGCCGAATCACTTCGCTCACACCATGATCATTTTCGACTGATGTTATTGCAGATCATGCATTATTAATCACTACCGATTAATCCGGTGATAAAAGCTCAATTTGTCGCGTTTGAGGTGCACATTGAAAGTATTAATTCATTGGGTTGCGTGAATGCACTCCGATTCATGGGAAACTCAAATAATAGTTCTTTTTTTGACTTTACAACATTGTGTGATCCGATTGGGCTAATTGTATGACTTCGAGCTGGTCATAATTAAAATCAGTAGATCAAACATTGGGACTACTTGCTTGCCAAATTATCGCAACAATATCCGTCCTAAATGTATACAGGATGACGTGACCAGTAGCGGGATCCCAACAACCTGTATGACAATTTTTCAGCTCAAAATAACTGTCATCTGGTGCTAACGGGTGTGCGGATTTTGTAGTAATAAAACAGGGAGAAGACATAGTGAGACTGGAACAGTGCATATCGACGCCCGTCAAACAGAGCCTTGAAATCTCGAATTTACAACATCACGATTCGTACACAGAGCCTGCAAGGTGCTGCAAGCCGTGGCATATTAACTCATAGCTCTAAAGCTGATGTAAGGTTGCATGCTTAACTTGACACTAAAAGGCAACTACTAGCTTTGACTGCGAAGCTGCTTTACAACGGCAAGGTATTGGATTCTTGCCTTCCTATCTTACTTAGTTGAGGCTAATGGGTTTATCTACCGGTCGCAAAAGCCCGCTCCTAATTATTTGTTTGACTTGACAACACTCAACCGCCTATTTTGCCCGTATCAAGGACAGTTTACTGCGTTTCATACCTCGGACGCCAGTTTGCACTTGGTAGCCTAGAGATTCACATTGACTACAGCCAACTGTCGGCAATAATCTTTCTCGGTGCTATCGTAGCCCGCATTTTGTTTCACAGGCACTGCAGGTGGGTGTCAAGTCATGTAATTTTGTAACTTCAAATACATCTCGCGAGATCTTACCAATTTTAGGTAATCACAAATCTCATGGCATTCCCACTTATGCCGTGATAAATGTTGTTTTACACTGTTAGATGTTAATACAAGATGTTTTAACCTAATTGGTCAGGGGTGATGTCCCCCGAACAACTACCTGCTTCATCGTCGCTTGTCTTACTTGCACTCGCCTCAGAGTTTATATTAACTCGAGTGACCATCTAGACTTAAGTTCTGATTTCTCATCAAAATTATGTTTAACTAGTGACCATGACTTTGACGTAAGCTCTTTTGTGAAACGCTGTTCCCTGTACCAGATTCAATTGGTGCGTTAATGGTCCAACAATCTCACACCAGGAACTGCCGTTCTCAAATCTTTCAACGCATTTATCTTTTCCTGGTGCATCACCGTCGGATTTGCAGGGAGAAACTGAGGAAATATCTTCCTTTGTACACTCTTGGGATTTTTGGGCCAAAAGAAGTTTGGCTTCGACTAATCTAATCTGAACCTTCTTGGGGTTTTGTTCAGGGTCTTGATTGCTGCAGTGACCACTCCGTATCCTTCCACTACGTCAGCCCGAAGGACATGTATACGCTGGAATACCTTATCTACCACCTCTACCCCTACGGAATCACCAGAGATGTGGGACAATGCCAAAAGTTGCTGAGCTTGCAACAAGGCCTGGCTGTACACTTGCACAACGATTCTTTTGCGTAGTGCGATTTACGTCTTTCGAACAATATTGATCTTAATACCGTTTTTTTTTCACTGCCAATATGCAAATTTAGTACTAAGCACAGGTCATGGGTTGACGATCTGGCTAACAAGCTCATCTTTCCATTTCATCTCAAGACATATTTTTACCACTTACATCCTATATATCATCAATCAAGAACTCATCTGGTTGATTTAAAAGAATCATGAAGCGACCAGAGACACAAAAGCAGCGGCATCTTTTATATGAAGATACCGTTCGAACGATAATATTGAAAATACTGTCCCATTTATGCTCTGCCTTTTACATTCGAATTTGTTTAATTAAAATAATCAGCAGTCAGCTATCATCACGTTTTCAGTCGCTTCATGATATGGTTTAAAAATCACCTTCAATTATCTGTAGGAACGGTTGTAGGTTTTGCAAAGAGACACAGTTGGTAGGAGACGACAAAAACCCCTGATGTGCAAACATAAGGAAACAGGCAAAGAACGTTTTTTCGCAGAATTGACGAGTGTGTTCCACCGACTAATGCATGAGAGAGGGGGTGGGTGGGTGGGCGCGAAAAGACAAGCCATAAATCCACAATCAAGCGATGTCGGTGTGCTGGCTGTTTCCGCAGAAGGTGAATAGCACAGAGGATACGAATTTATAGACGTTCGGCATTTGGCAAAAAATGGAAAGTTGGAGGGCAAGTAGTGCACACCAGAAACTGATGGAGACAATAATTTTTCATTTACGACGACAAGGCTGAGGAAGTTGGCATGCGAATCCAGCATCATATGGCCAGATCTAAATGAACCTAGAGGACGCACTGTTATGTCAACAGCTCTTGGCAGAGGAGGAGGCCATTATCGACGACGAGGCGGCAGACTTTGAGACAGCAGAGAAGGAAGCGATAGCCGCGGCCTCCTCTGCGTGGGTTCCCCTCACACCGCAGTACATCGACTCCCACTTTCAACTGTGGTCCGTTTCTCGACGTCGAGGCGACATCTACGAGGGTGTTCGACTGCCTGGTGATGCAAAGTGGAAAATTCCTTCTGCCTCGAGTCTGTTAAAGCGTGACTTCAATCCGGACGATTACGAACAAGACCTTTTTGAGATGAAGCATCGCGCGAACGCGGAGTTGAAGGAGGGTATTGGGGAATTGTCCCCCGTTCAATACGCGATTCATGTTCAGGTGGGATTGTTGTTTGAAGCATTATGTTCTGCATTTACAGCAGAAAATATTGGAATTTTACTTTTGCTTTGCGCTCGTCTAGACTAGGGCACGGCAGCCATACCGTGTTGAGTTTTTAAACCTGTGAAATTGTTCGTAGATATTTCAATTACCTGAAACTGGATTTCAGTTGTCATCCGAATCTGCAAATCAATTCGATATCGTGTTATGGTCATCGCATTCGGCTCTCAGATTCGATCTTGAGGGTGCTGCATCATCACACACTTAATTCCCCAGATACGGTTTTGCTTTCCCGTTAAATTGTTGAACCAATTCTCTTACTTGTTGGTACATGCATAATATGTTATCCTTTATTCTTGTGGTAGAAGTTAATGTGGCAAATTGATTGTTGAAGGGATTGCTTGATTTTGCTCTACACGGAGTTTGGCATAACCCAACTCGGAATCGCTCACAATAAAGCGCGCCCCTAACCCAGCAACTGTTCCGCTAATCACTTTATTGTATGTCAATTTAGTCAACGCCGACATACCAAGAAAACCTGGCTATATCGTCAATAGCCGAGGAGTACTACTACTTGGCTGGCCACATCGGCTGGGCTGACCTGCACGACCCTGGGTTTGCGTCCCGTCTGCGCACCCTGATGCTTGATCCATTTCTTGTGGGTCTGCGCCACGATTTCACCAACTCTGATGCTGACCTCCTCATCGACCCGGAGTTGGACAGTGCTTTCGCGGCAATTGAGCAGAACAATATGCCTTTCGATTTGATGATAGGTCCTCACCAGTTGAAGCACGCCTGTCACTTGGCATACAAACACCCGAAATTGAAAATTATCCTCAACCACTGCGGTTTGCCGCTTGAGCTCACATCCACACGTCCTGGTACGTGTTTATTGTATCCCTATTTGAGTGGCGATTCAAGGTTTCTTCGTTAATTGTTAATCTCGACCTGGATTATGTGGGAGGGTTTGGCCTAGTTGAATATGATTTTGCTGTTGTAGATGAAGAAATTCGTTTAACCTCATGGAAGAGTGACCTGGAGTATCTGAGCCGCTACCCGAATGTCTACTGTAAACTTACGGCAACCTCTGGCAAAATTGTATCGACACTGGACACATCTGACGCTACAGTTGAGTCTGCAACTACAACGACCGAAGATTGGAGTCCTGCATCGGTTTTGACCCAGGCAATTGGTTTCTTCGGACCAGAGCGTTGTCTGTTTGGGTCGGGGTGGCCCATTTGTCGGGTGGTGGCGCCACCTAAGACTGGCTGGTCCGACAGCGGAACAGGAGGTCCTTTGGCGTCGAAGAAACGTGCTGGTCCCCCCATCCCCGGTTTCAGGGGACAGACGGTCTCGCGTTCTCAACTTTCTGTGTGGGAGGCTGCACGACTAGTCGAACACTGCATGGAGGATGCGGGTTTTGGTGCCATCGAGGACAAGAGAAAAGTCTTTGGCAGCAACGCCCAAACTGTTTACACTTTGAATATTCGGCCATACGGGTCTAGTCGTGTACTCTGATATTCCTATTGTACAGATTTATCATTTTCTAAATCCATATTTTTGTCTTTTACAAGCTCCCTGATTCTTCACTGGGGAACTGCTTCGGGTTAACCTAAACACACACTTAGCTGTTAAGAAAGTCAGTTTTGACCCTTTGAGATAAAGTGAATAGTCTTCGTAGATGCATGGCATCGTTAGGGATCAGAGAAGTAAGACAGCATTATTATTATTAATAAAAGCTAATATTCAATTCACGTATTCTTGAAGAGAAAGTAAATTTTTAGGGAAGAAGAACTTAAATAATGCCGTTCAGCTTCCCATTCGCCTACTTAATTAATTCGATCCACTTATTCAAGAGGACGGTTCAACACTTGGTTATATGCAGCAATAAATCTCCGTTAACGCATACATGTAGCGTGGTAACTTGTGCTTGGTAAGAAGATCTACAAAACTTCAATGTCGCAGGACCCTTGTAGAGATTATTTTTGTGTATGAAATTAGGGTACTCGTATCAAATTTAAGATCAATAATTCAAAAGAACACTGACTGATAGCTTACACTCCAGCGGTTATCGTAAACCCTGCGCCAACGCTCTTAGCTAGTGCTTAGGAAAACCGGATCTCTAGTATGAAGAAGGCTGATTAAAAAGGTCAAGCTTTTCTGACCACTCAAAAGCCATTGCTTTATCTCAGGCGGAGTCCTCCACACAATTTGTACCACTATTTATTGAGGGATTATTCTCTGTTGTAGTCTGCTGTTCTTTAATGTAGGCATTTCAAAGGCCCATTGAGGGGAAATTGGCCCATTACGGTATTACTGCGAAATATCTAAGCCCTACTATGAAGAGGACTACTTCAAAAGAAGAGGCTTTATCTCCGACTAAATGCCAGAACCATACGTCAGGCGCCGTCCATTAGAGTCAACCACGCTGACTGCGCTGCTCATTATATACTGCTTCTCAAACGTGTCTGTCTCTGGTTGGCTGTTATTTTCCTTTCAGGCTATTTGAACGCGAAGAGACAGAGGATTGGCTAACGCCGACATAATCTAATATGTCTGTATCCTGTGTAGTGACGGATAAAAGCGCACACATGTTAGACCACCTTGGCCTCAGCCAATCCTCCGTCTTTCTGCGTACCAATGGCATGCGAGGAAGATAGGCAGCAAACCAGAGACGAATACGAACGAGGAGCAGTATATAATGAGCAGCGTGGCCAGCGTGACGGACTTGGATGAACGGCGCCTGGCGTGAGGTTCTGGCCTGTGATTGGTCAATAAAGCCTTGTCTGTCGCACCAGTCTTCATGCTAGGGCTTGGGAATTCTACACTGGTACATCGCTACACGAAACTGCGAATGAAGACTGTCTTATAATGCTCAGGCATGCTACAAGACAATTATTCTGATTCGGAAAAGTGGGCTATAAATGGAGTCAATGTTCCAAGTAAAAACAGTTCTTCGTATCATATATGACATTGGTTTTAATCTAGTGTCCGTCAGAAGCGATCAAAAATTAATGCCTTATAGACATCAAATTATTACATTGTTCCACAATGTCTATTGGTTTTACTGACTAAATCAACTATAAATTTGACAGGTGCTCATCTGATAATGCATGATTTGCGACAAAATCTAAAGAGTTTAAAATATGCTCGCATAAATGCGGTAATTTGAAATAGTTGGAAATTCGGTAAATGCAGTTAATAATGGTTTGAATTATTGCGTAATAAGGAATGGGACAGATAAAGCATGTGGTTTTCTTGATATTGCGAACTTCTATTTACCCATGCTCAATAAGAAACGTATAACGCCTACCAGATCTGTAATTTCAGGTATTATTCGCGCCAGATATGACTATATCCTGACAAACCTTGTACAGGTATCTTGAGCCTATAGCAAGCATTCTCTAGCATTCTTAGAGAAAAAACCAAGTTCTAATTAAAAAGGAAGTGTCCTAAGATGTTACAGCTGCAAACATTGTTCGTGAAGATACCGATTAAATTGACGTAGACCACATATCTGACAATAAATGGCAAGCAAGCAAGATGATTTGTATTGTTGAAAACAGACTTCAGTTTTGTTGGGGCGACTTCATGAACACATAACATAAGTTTTTTAATCAATGTATCTATTAAGCATGAAATTTCCATCGTAGAACGAAGAGTAATGATTTGTAATTTTCTTAAGTTAAAGATGTTAATCCAGTTTTGACCATCTGATAAAGTTTTCGAAACGTTTTAGATGAATTCCCATCGATGTCATCTAGTCTCGACACAGAATTATAATAAAAAGTGTATACATTTTTAGTGCACAAATTTTTAATGCATATAATAGTACTAATTGGATAATTAATCCAATTATTTAAAACAATCAAAGTTCTTTTTTTACATTAGCCGCCGAATCTCGGTTTGCAGATTTGATTTGTAAATGGCTTTTTCCTAGCAATACTATAGGGTCATATCTGATGTGACCTTGAAACTAAAATCAAATGTCCATTTGACTCCTTGAGTTTGTTTTTGCGTGAGAATTCGGTTATAATTCACACGCATTTAATGTTTTCCATATTACTACATTTCCCTGTTCTTTTTGGTCTTGTATGGTTGTGTATTTGTCACTCTTTTGTCGTTTATGTTTAGCAACCATACCTGTTCTTGTGTGTTAATGAATTCACAGACACAGTATAAGCATTTTTGCATTTCCTGAACCTTATTTTCTGTTTGCTAAACTAAATATTGATATGGGTTTGCATAAACCGAGTTTTTTATGTTTGTCATGTTGGCATCGTGTCGAAACATTCGTCGGTTTCACTGGGACAAGATTAGATATCATTTGCAGGTACACTTTTCATTTCAGCCTATATACTGACAAAGTTTAAACATACTATGACTGCCTATTTTCTTTTCCTCTTTCATCTGAGCACATTTTCCCATCAAAGTATTCACTGCTCTCTTTGTGCATTTTTCGTTCATTTTTGTCTAGAATTTCCCTACCTCTAGTAAAGATTTATTTTATTTCCGAAATCACCAGTAACTCAAATGACTCTCAGTATCTTTTTTTTCACGAACCCTAATCAAGATTGCCTTATTCCTCTTATCAAATCTTGCTACAGTCGTGAAATTACGAACTTGTAGAAATTTAGCTTATTAACGTAGTATTCTCAAGCATTTTAATTTGATGCCTTTTATAGTTTCGTATGTTAGAGCTTTCCACTAACGAAGCAATTACTATTCTTGCGTCTGTCGTTTTCAGACGCATAAAGTACCTTTTTTGTTAATCAAACACTGTTCATGTTTTTTAGTTTAGCTGAAGTTTGTTAACTTTCCATAACTTGCATTTTTGGCAAGCTGTAGCTTTGTGTGCACCAAAAAAACAAAAGCAAAATACGTCATGCCCTCCCAGATTGGTTCTTCGCACCATATTCTTGTTTTGATGGTTCTAGTTATTTTTCGAACTTTGAATCCTTGTTTGTTACTGGTTGACATGAGCAGGACATTTGCGAGTGATTTATTTCTTAGCTATCGTGGCCTTAATATCGGATTGGCTGTTAGTACAGTTTTAGACTCCGTATTTCACTGTATGATGTTAAATAAGAAAAAGTATCATTCAATCAAACTACATCGAGGGTGGTTAATGAATCTGAAACCAGTTTTTATGCATCTGTGAGTTATGTGTGTTGGCGGTTTTTTTTCTATTTTTCGCTAATACAAAAAAATAAAGTAGCATGGAAACGTGCAACAACAAGCTAATTTTTTCGTACTATTCTGTCTAAGGTTCAAAAATGAAACCCTCAGCATCTATTTATGGACTTCGTCGACAGCACGTCCTCATATTTGTATCTGGAGTGCTTATGGGAATTTTCTCCTCTCATCTCCTGGACATGCCAAAAATGACCACCAATCGCATTCTTAAACAAATCAAAGTAATAAACGACATAGGTGATCCACAATCATTTGTAAACGAACACGAGGGAGGCCATCATGCAGGTGAGACACTAGTTTTGTATTATTTGCTTCGGGTTGATAATTAAATTCTCTGGCGTTGTCGGTTCCACAAAAAAACGAAATTACATCCTGATCTATTTCCAGACATCTCTTTGCGGTCGTGTTTAGTTTACGAGCGTATCAAGTCAATGCAGCCACTGCGAAACGCCTACCATTAGTTATAACATTTGATTCGTAAACCATGCTTCCAACAACTTCTAGGAAAATAGGCATTACCTGTCTCATAAAATTCGTTTGTTCTGCCAATAAGTTGCAATCTAGGTCACACGATTAATCGTTGCAATGTGATCTAGGGTAGGCGTAGTTCGTATTTGTTTGGGATGTGAAATGTTTGCCTGCATGTTAGCACCATGAACAAGTACTTGGCTCTGCATTTTTTAGGGAAGTAGGCCCTGATATTCTTAATTCGCTCTTGCTGTTATGTTTCGTGGGTTCTGTAACGGACCTGTTTCAAGACTCTACCACAATATGTGTAAAGTATTCAGGACTAAAGGCGTAGCAAACTGTAGAGCTACTGTCTTTGTCATCAAGCTATTGAACCTTTTCCCACAGTGCAGGGTTTTGATTTGGTTCTCCTAATTTTAGGTAAAAACCTGCAGTAAGGCCACCGTATTAATCTCTTCCCACAAACCTATAACCAGAATATCCTTTTGGAAGTAGCCAACAGGCGTGAAGCGGAAAATGTTAATCAGAAATACTTGTTTGATTGTTTTAGGTGAAGATGTAATAGCCAATGAATTGGCAAAGAAGGTTCGAGTGTACGCACTCATCCTGACAATGCCCGCGTCAAAACATACCAAAGCACTCCACGTCAAAGCGACCTGGGCTCGGAGGTTTAATGGCTACACGTTCATTAGCTCCGAGGACGACAAGGATTTGCCCTCAGTCCGTAAGCTCTCACAAGCTAGCGGTTCTTTGACACCTTGGTACTTGTGTATTGTGCTCTCCTGTTCTGACCCATTGGGTCTCATCTAAGTCCACCATCTGCCTCCTTACAATCACGTTCTGGTTATTCTTCTTTGCTAAGTTATGCACGAACGGCAAATGCCTTACGCCAACAGGTGCCATTTGTTGAAACCCCACAAGTCTTGACTGATTATTTAGCATGTGCAACAGTCTGGACCTCTTGACCCTCTTTCAAACTACGTGTAGATTTTAGTGTGCGGTCAAGTAGTCCTCATGTATCACGACGAGACTGGCGTTTGTCGTCGGCGATAGGGATGTACGTGATTTGCGTAGTTCGGAGCCTAAAACAGTGCGATTACCAATTGCATTGCAGGCGCGGTGCCCAAAGAGGGCCGTGAAGCACTGTGGGAGAAAACGCGGTACGCCATGCTCTACGCCTATAAAAAACACTTGAATGATTTTGATTTCTTCATGAAGGCCGATGATGATACCTACGTGATCGTGGAGAATCTGCGATACCTTCTCTTGAATCACGATCCGGACCAGCCAATATTGATGGGCAGGCGTTTTGCTGTATGTCTAAACACCACTTCTTGCCTTTTTTCAACGGTCTTACTAATTTGTTATTGAAATTCTAATGCCTCGAAAGATCATACTACAGGAAGCTAACGCCTGCATCCAATTTACAAGGATTATTGATGACAAAATGCGGTCTATAATTGTTCAAGGTGTGTCGTTAGATCAACCGAGTTGAAATCCGTTTTAACAGCCGTCTGAAGCAGGACCAATCACAATTGCTGCGACACACTTCCGTAGTAAAGCAGTCCTCTGCTCTGAGAATCGGTGAAATGATTGCTGATAATCATCCTTCTGTTACCCGGTTGTCTTTGCTACTTTCGGTGGTCAACGTTTATGCGCCGGAGTGTAATGGAACAAATTATTGCATTCACATATTCCCGTTTGTCTTACTTCCCTTGGTACTCTGCTGTTTTCGCCTATAATGAGACCAGATACTTTGTTCCTCGTCACCATGCAGCTACGCGTGATACAAATTGATGTGAATGCTCTGCACAGATTTGACCACAGTGCCTACAAATGGGGTCAAAATCCATTCAAACCTTATCAACGTGCCTTATGCCTTGCCCTTCATATTCATAGTCTTAAGCATAGGTTGTCTGGAAGACGTTTAGTCAGTCGTATCACTTACTTTTGTTCAAAATCTACTGTATATTTTCTGTATACTGTATACTTTCTCATTAGCCATTACACGAGACTGTTTTGATACGAATTTTTCTTGTGTCCTGAATCGATGAAATTTTGCCACCTCAACACAAGGGGTAGAATCATTCGTGTTAATAATTTTTGTGTTTGTTGTAACTTGACAAATTAGAAAAGCACACTAAGTTCCCTTTAAAGGGCTAGATGATAGCTGCAGAATCAGGTATACATTGTTGAGAGGTGGTTTTCGAGGTTGTTTTGTGAAGTTGGCAACACAAGGGGTAGAATCGTTTGTTGGTAACTTAAAGTGTTTGCATTTTTAAGTGACAGTAATCTGAGTTACGTTTTTGCAAGCACATAGGTTTTATACCTAACCTCAATGTCTTACCGTATTTTTATGATAGCTGATTAATTGTGTGGTCTGGTGTATGAATGATGTAAAGTATTCACTGAAACATTTGCGGCAGTTTTTTAGCCTCTTTAAGCAGTCGACTGAAGTTTGCTTATTGTGAAATGCACTTTCAAAAAAGCACCTAATTTGTATATGTTGAAATCTAGTTTGAGATTCGCGTAGTTTTAAGTTGCGACAGCCGGTAAAATATGCCTTGGTGGTATGTTGTGATCTGGCAATTTTGTTTCACGTGGATCAATAGTGATTGGAAATTTGTTCTTTTTTGTGAGGCCATCTAGTGTTATACAATGCCACCTTATAGTAGTAGTGGTAGTAGTA
>UXSR01001002.1:0-12710 GCA_900604375.1 Mesocestoides corti | reverse complement strand
GCGGCACTGCCGTCCGCGGCTTACCTGGGAATCAGCATCAACGGGGGTGCCGGACTGCCACAACAGAGCGACAGTACCACCACGTCGACTGGCGTCTCCACAGACGCCTACTCCCTCACCACGAGCAGCAACTTCTTTTCGGCGGCCGAGAGCTCCGTGGAGAGTCTCCGAGTAAGCGCTGAAGGGTCCTAGTGGGCTGGCGAGGGTATTTCGGGTACATTGAAACATGAATACCTTCTCGTTATCAGATATCGGGCGGGAACTGTCCGGTCGACTCGTCGAATTCACACAGTAGCGTGCCGCGCGTCTGTCCGAACCGCCTTTTCGTCAACGATGACGAGGCCTCTCCGGCGTCCTCCCACTTCTCCACACTCTCCTCGCACCTCTCCTCCTCGGACGGTGGAGTGGGCAGTGTGGACGTTGACGACATCTCGCCACCGCTCTCCCTTCTCGGCGCCTCCGCCGACAATCGACCCGCGTCGAGTGCCGCCGCGGCGAAGGCTCGAGAGGGGACGCTTGTGGCACCGGTCAATTCCCATCAGCCGGATCCCTTCGCACTCTACGCCTCGTATGCTGAGAAGGAAGGCGATCCGGCCACGTGCGATCAGATCCGCAAGGACATCCACCGGCAGTTCCCTTTCCACGAACTGTTTTGCTCAAAAAATAGCGGAGGGTGAGTTGGTGGCCTTGTGGGTGCTAATTGTCAGTTGTTGAAGTCTTCCACCGACCTGTGCGCAAAAACAGTCCAACCTTGTGAAATGGGATTTAAATTACACACACCCCGGTGTTTAAATTATAACTTGACTGTGTATGGATTATGCGAGGGCGTGTAGGATGCCAGTTCGTCTTCCGGACAACTGTGGCCAAAATCGATTGATCGGAGGGCCTTTTGAGTCAAAGAAAACATGTCCACGGGTTCCGGAATTGGGGTAACTTCACAGTTCGAAATTTCACGCAGAAAGTAACTCCACAAGACCGGTGCATGCAGTAGATATGCAGCCTAGGGTGATGCGAAGGCAGGAAGAGGGTCAAATGGGAATTAATCAGTTGGTTGTCTTTCTCAGGAAGGGTGACACGCACTATAACGCGCCTACTGAGAGGGGACCTAAATTGGGAGATGACTGTTAGCCCGTCCCTCTTAGATAGCCACACCATCATGGTTAGCTACCAGGCACACGATAGAAGAATAGCTGGAAGAACCGGATGTATTCCATACTTCTACATACAAACTCAGAGGGCTAGAGCTTAGGGAGAGTTAGTGTGGGGATAGGGATGGCCGCGAGGAGGGTTGGTGTTACCCTCGGACTCACGGGCGTGCCTTGAGGAAGGCAAGAGTGTGGGAAGGGAGAGGAGGACAAAGAACAGGCCAGACCGACGTGCGTGGGTCGAATGGCGCGCGTCACAGCACACCTATCAACTGCTAACCCATCAACACCAAGAAAACCTGCTGAGAAGGTATTGATTCACTCCTGTCCTTGGAGTGATGCCGAGTTCCAGAGAAGTAGTCGAGTTGTCTGGAGGTGAGTGGGAGAAGGAGCGCTGTCTTTGTGGAAGGGAACTTGAGAACTCACTGTGTTTGAAATCGCCTTGGACGGTGTGCTTTCGTGGAATGCGCTGCTGTAATCAAACAGGCGTTTATCACCACGGAAGCTTGAATGGTGGTGACCTTGTCTGAAAGTGGAGTAGTTAAATGATTTCTTAGGCGTCGGCTGCTGGGAATGTGGCTAAAACTTTGTTTTGATTACTCAAACAGCCCTAGGCACATTGTCCACATCCACATTTCCCAGCACCTGCCTTTTTGAATTGGCGCTGTTTCTTGAAAATCGATCTGGAAATTGGTGTTTAAATGAGGTGTCATACGATCGGTGACCATTTCTTCACGACTGCCATGGAATGTTCAAAGAAGCTGAAAGTCGTGGTATTTCATGATGAATTGGTTGGCGCGGATCACCGAGTTTACTCTAATCCAACTTCTAGGCCAGTCTCTGACTGGAACTGTAGCAAGCAGGGTTGATTATCACGTCGATCCCTGAGTAGTTATCAAAAACAATAAATTAAATGCTTGCTAAAGTCTTAGTGAAACGGCAAAACATGCATTTGCATAAAATAAACAGGTGGTTCGAGGTTCCGTGAAGTAATTTGTCGTGTTGTTTACCAATTTTTTAGGATAAAGCCACTAAATTTAAAAAAAACCCTGCATGTTCCCCTGCGTTTAATATATTAGGATAGCTCTAATTGATTACTCGGAACTGGCGCAAGCCAAAGTGTACTCGCGTTCACACGAAACTGGTTTTGTTTTGTTCCACCCATTCACAATTAAACTTGACTGACAGCATATTTTGGGCGCATCTAATTGGTCACTTTGGCTCTAGTGAGTTAAATGTTGTTGGTGCTTTGAGCGGGCATATGCACGGCATGCCAAATTACCCTGCCTGTGACTTATGAGCAGAAAAACAAAGAAATTGCAACTTTTTTTGGAAAAAACAAATTTGGCCCCTGCAGAAATGGTTACTTTAAGTGACATGTGGCGCTGTGAATACCCGAAATTGACGCTATCTAGATGGACACACCATTTTTTTTCAACTGATAATCACACCTGCTAAATTTGCCCAATAGAGACAGGCTCAGGAATCCAGGAATTAAAATTTAATAAATGTTTGCATCAAATTAGCTTAGGGTGGCATCATAAATATTATAATTAGCACTGTTGATGGCTGTCTGATTGACAAAAGCTGAGTCACCTTATTGGGTAGTTGTGTAAAATCCTGATTGGCTTGTTTAAATTGCACCCAATAATCGTGACTGTTTAGAGGCTGATCACCTAATTGACTAGAGGGCCGGATGGATTCCAAACACCTTCAAAACATCATTTGATGCTGTAAGTAACATTCAATTTTGCTAAGGTTTGTAAATGTCAGCGTGAAATGGCCGACATCAGATCAGGTCTTAGTTAGGAAATTTAGCCTTGCCAAGCCATCAAGATTTAAACAAGTTCAGAGAACAGCAGTCACGAGAGGATGGTGAGAAGACGTTTAAAGATAGGCTTTCGATTTGCGTGTTTTTCCAGCCGACGTTGTAGATTCCTGAACGCTGCACCAAGGTCACACCGTCCACAGCCAAACGGATCGACCAAGTGGAGGTAATTGTTGGTTATGGTTAACCTTAGTGACCGATTTTCGTAGATATGTATAGGAGGTACTTTTAACTCAGCTGGTGTTGCTTGATGACGTTATCTTAATGCGTCATGAGTCGACAATATCTTAAAGACATGTTTGGTCAAATTAACTAACATTCAGAGTTAAAAGATTAGGCAGAAAATTACAGGCCACGTTTTCGTAATTTCATGTTTATGGTGGTCTAAACGTAGTCGCGTTCATGTGGATCATGCGCTGAAACTGGTAATTACACTGGATACCGCCATCTACAGCAACTCGGATGCAGAAAATCATCGTCTCCCACTTGTTGCTCAACAAACGCTTCTAGAACGTAGTGACTGCAAATAGGAAATAATTCAGCTTACGAAAATCCTCCAAATGCATCCGCGTTTAAATATGTACAAACAAGCATTTCAGTTGCAATTATCGATTTTTGTGATTCAGACGTCCACGTCTGGGGACTTGATGGCTGGGGAAATTGGACAACGTCCGATTAATGTTGCGTTAATTTCATTTTATTTTAAAAAACATCACTATAAGGAAATCGCCAAATAAATACAGAATGCTTTTAAGCACATTAAGAGGAAGTTGTAGGCAGTGTGGGGAATTATATTATTGATTAATAAGTGATCTTTTCTATAGAAATATGTTGAATTTCACTTACTTTCAAATTTAGCGCCATAATTTTCAATGAACCAATCAAAGTGAACTGTAACCTCTCCATTAAATTATTCAAGTATGGTTGAATCAGGCTTTTTCTAAATTTCAGATCACTTGTTTGAATGCTCTAGGTAAACTTTCGAATATATCATAAAAAATATCCAATTTTATGGCTTCTGACCTTTGGCCATGAAAGTAGCCAGGTAGAGGACTAGAAACATTTTATTTTGTAATTTTGTCTTGACCTCAGCCAACGAACGAATTTGCAGAATTTCTATGTCAAATAATTGAAGAATATGTTTATGCGTGTCATGCGAACTGAGCCACAAGTAGCTCGGCTGTCAATAAGAACGCTTTTGCCTAACTTAGAAATCAGCTAGTTGGAGGCGCGCATGACCGATTTCATGGTCGGCAAATGATATGATACGTGAAGCAAACAAATTCGATTGAACAGGTGAAAGAGACGTGATAGGTGCATGGAATCGTCATTTGAGCTGGCCAAGACTTGACCTCCAAAGGAAGGCTTTATCTGGAAGCTTTAACTCAGACGGTCTCTAACTAAACATGAATTATATGTTGCAAAATATACTACTATCTGGTTTAGTTTAAGTAGTCAAAAAAGTCACTGTTAAAACAGGAGAACTAGTTGCTAAAATTGGATATTTTTTGTTCAGACTACTAATTTGTCAGTTTGCTTTTCCCATGTTGGAAAACCGATCGATATTGTGCTTGCATTACAATTGGTTGACGCGGAAGATGGAAGAAGCCACGACAAACGTTGGTTAAACGAAGCACGTGCCACGAAACTTCCGCGCGCCTTCACCCTGTGTGTGATTATGTATTTGTTTTAATAAAGTGGCATTTCACAATCTTGTAAACATTGCTACTTCCCATCTATCATACACGATGACTCATTGCATAGGAAAGTTATAAAAACTGGCAACATTTGGATATTTTAGACATATTAACCACTTATGATTTTTGTCTTTCCGACAAAGTTTAGGCTTTTTCGGCACTGACATTTACTCAGTCAGCTTAAAAAAACCCGAAATTTCATTGAGTTGACGGTTAACAAATATGAGTTTCTCCGGATTTTCAAATAGTCATTGTCCTCAATCTGATTCGTCAGTGTGACTGAATTAATCAATCTATTGCTTTTAGCGAATCTTAGCTCAAAATTAACGTCTCGTGTGCATTCAAATCCAGTAGACTTAAGAATGTATTTAAATTTGGAAAAAAACACGTTAAAGTCGAAGGATTTGCATGGGGTCTGGGTTTGTACAAAGAAGCTAATTCCTCTAATAGTAGAAGCCAAATGACTTCTCGTGAAATGCGTTATTTTGGCGGAGAAGAGTGACAAGACCGGAAGGGATATTATTTGTGCCAAGAGTGTATTGATCCTTTTCGGCTCGACGGTGTTTCGAAATTTTAACAGAATTTGAAACGCCCTCTTTCTCAGTGAATCGCACATATCTGACTTGACGAAGACGTCAAAAATTCTTTCAAATCCCCTGTGTGGTTGAGGTGAGCTTAGTGAATTAAGGGAATTTTTAAAGATTGAGTAAAACAAATAATGCTGTAGTGTGGTTTGTGGTAATTTATTTGACCAATCAGATGACGGCTTTCCTTTCAGCTGACCAATAGAAAACATAGGATAGAGACGAGGAACATTTTCAATAACTAGGAAAGTGGACTGGTATTTGGTGCTGTAACCGACCTCAAATTGCATGCAAAGAACTCCCTAAATGTCTTTGATTAGATCTAACGGACGAAGATCAAAGATTCTCTGATTCACGATGAGCCCATGCAACCAGTGTAGAGTGTTTGCATGTCTAGACCAATGAAAAGTCAGAAGTCGTGGACGAGTTACGGAGGCCAATAAAAATCGATAGATTCTAAAACTGGTGGTTGGTCAAAGGCGGCTTCATAAGGATTTGCAAGGAGACCAAATAAATTAACTAATCTTTTGGCTTTAGGGGATGTGTTCATAAATTTGGTCCTAAATCCGTCGACCCCATTTTTCCTCCCTCTAATTTTCACAGAAAGCGGAGCCAAAAAATCAATTAAAGTACCTTTATTAGACCATTTTATCCCAACTAGGGTTAGTAGACACAGTCTCTAGTTACAATCACTAATTATAACCTACACGCAACTCTAACGGTGGCGTCAAAGGGGACTTGCAGGCTAATGTTAACTTTGAGTGGTTTGCAACTTTTCAAATCTGCAAAAAAAATTTGTCCGAAGTGAGAGTGCTTTTGGATTCTTTAGTTTCGTGTGCAAATTATCAGTCTTGAAAGAGGTAAACCTCCAATATATTTTAATTATAAAACCTCATGAGATAACGTTGGTAAATAAATTATTCAATAAAAGTTCTGGGTATAGTGTTTTAAACTCACAAGTGAGACAATAATTTCCTCAAATTTCATTAATTCGTAGTGTGTGGGACTGACATCTTACCAGTCCTTCAAAATGAATCTCATTATTACCAGGACATTTGATCTTTTGGCCGCCTTTGGTCAATTTAGGAATAGAACCTAATCTCGCGTCAACCCCATGAAGTCACGGCAAACTCATGTGAACCATTTCTGTTCGTTTTTTCAAATGGGAATCGCCAGAAAATTTTCATTAATTTGGCGAAACAGCTATTTACTAATACCGACCTGCATTGTAAACAAAGCGATCGAAATGGAGTGGTGTGATTGGTCAAGGGATTTACACCTACGACGGATGCAGCTGCATACGTCACTCGAAGACAACGCTTTTTATGATTCCCACTAATCAACTTGTAAAAACGCCGTGTCGAATTGAAGCTTCACTACGACACTAGCACAATATGAATCGTCTTTTTTATTGTGGGTATTTTTTAGCCTGTTGCTCTCCGTAACCCAAAACGACACAGGTGTTGCAGATTCCACGGCCGAAATTCCCACTGGGCGTATATCCGTGGTCTATCTTGCGACCATTAATTCAGAATCAAAATAGCAACAGGTAACCAATGGATATTTTCGACAAATCGCGTAGAGGAGTCATAACGTGGTCTTCGTCGCTTTTCAAAACATGTCATCAGTGTTCATACAAGTGCCTCTGATTTACATACTGCGGGAATTCACTAGAATGGGAGTTGCGTTTTCGCTGATTCTGGAGCATATTTTCAAAATTTTCTTCGACAGACGCATCCTGGAACAAACTGCCGAACAATTTTAAGTGAGGCAGTCAACCGTTGTATTTGAGAGTCTACTTCAGGCAACATTTACATAGCTTCAAATTTCAATGAATTCGTGGACGTACTTGTGACAAGATTCTGCTTCCATAACGCAATTCGGTCGTTCCTTCTCCGAGCGTCATTTCTTAAAGTTTGATGCATTTGATTGCCATGTTTTTATTGATTTTGCGTGGAAAGCACAAAATCACTGCTCTGTGATTGGCTAATGATTGGCCTTTGGATTCTAGCTTACTCATTGGCTCTCATTCGATGAGTTCTGCTAGCCTAGATGCCGCTGCAAACTCAAAACTATGTTGCGATTTAATCAAAAAGATGGTTGCATCGCTCAACGTCATGCTAATGGATTCATTTAATTAGACAGCCACCCACTTGTCAGACGAAACTGTTTCTCAAGCAAAGCATCAGCCTTAGACCTCCTGACATTAGCGCAGAAAGAGACTTTTTGTCCAGTGTAAAACAATTGCCCTCTCTCTCTCCTTATACACGATGCTATCTGCAAGTGCATTAAAAATTTGTTAGTGCTTTCTGTGCAAATGTAACTCAGTGTCGCCAGTAGAGCAGTTCACGCTGAATACAATTGCTTCCGTAGTGCCATCAAATTAAACCCGTCCAAGCTTGTTCGTGCGGCGAAAACCTTAACGATTGAAATGGGGTGTAGGGCAGCACTCAATAAACAAATTGAACTCTTCCCGATTTGTACTTTGCACAAGGACGTTGCTCAGAAATGGTGTGCGCCATTACCTGGTTTTTCGGCAGTATGACGCGTTCAAATTTTATGAATCAGCCAGTATATTCTGGATCGAAAATTTTGTAGTACATATGAGGAAATCAATTAATATTCAGGTTATACAGTATTAAAGAAAATTTACATGATACGTAGTCTGGTTTGTATCAATGGAGATAGAACTACTGTCCACTGTGGTTGAGGCAAGTTGTTGAATGGATCTCGGAATTTTGACGCAGGCTGAGTTAGGATCTGGAAAAACGTTATCTCTCCCCCTCTACATGGAATGGCTGACTGATTTGGGAAAATTCTTGTCGATGGACGTCTTCATTCCACGAGTGGCAATATTTTATCCGATTGAGTATTCCGCGATGAAAAGTTCTAACAAAGTCGGATTTGTGGACGCTGGCGTTCTGGCAAACCCAACTCTAACACGCTGATTGAGCACACAGCTTAAAATGCAATCTGATTTGTGAGGGTTTTCACTCGAACTTGTTTTTTAGAAAGCATACGAGGATGCTTTTGTCGATGCAAGCTTCGTTCTAATACTTCCTGCAAAGATGCCACAAAATTGACTCGTAAACCACGTTTTTAATGAAACGACATCCAGAGACCATCTTAACCATAACTTACCCAAAATTCTTTTGATTTAAACACGTGACCTGTTCATTTTCAATGAACAGGCACAAAGATAAATTTCATACTCATAGCGAATCCCTTACAAAAATCTCTATTTGTTAGTCTTCGTACTGCTAAGACATCCCCACTTTCCTTGCATGCTGATCCACAACCATCTGACCTTGAAATCTTGGATACCAGTAAGCTGATTGGTTGCTAGGGCGTGCTCCCTTCGTGGGCTCATAGAAGCCTAGGTGGCCACACTTTGTTAGGTGAATTTATTCCTTAATGTTAAATCATTTTTCCAAAACTACCGAAGAAGTCGTCAAACTATAGGTTAAAACTACGCGAACTGTAAGATGAGCCAATAGCTTCGTTTATAGTGCTTACTTAAGGAGCTGCGGTAACATTCTGCTACCTTTGGCTCGGGTTTCAACTTATCCAAACTCTTGCAGTCAAGGAGTCAAAAAGTTTTGTTCTTATTGCTGTAGACTTCAGTTTAACTTAACAGAACATCATAACTTTAAGGTCTGTCCTCACACTACTGTTATTTACAGATCACTAAGACTTCCAGGTACGCAAATCACAACTGTTGAATATAACTTGTACACAATAACGATCAAAAAACATCTCTCTTTACGCATTTTGATTTTTTTCTGGCCTTAATGCCACCGGTTTCGTCCCAACTGTCCTACAAACGTAATATTTTAAAATACATATTTTAGAGATACCTAAGATGCTCTCCACACAAACATATCGAACTAACTAGTCTTTCCAGTTACTATTAACGCTGTTTTGCATAACACTTGTGGCGCTTCTGCGATGGCATTCCATGAACCCGTGTCCAGCTTTCTGGAATACTTACCTGCGCAGTTGTTTGTTATTTTTGGAACCTAGCTACTTTGTCAACTGCACACTCATTAACCATTCATCATTGAACATCTCAGTGGAAAATTTTGGCGGCCAACACTAACAGTGTCCGTGCTCACCCTCACGAGAGCAAGATTTTTTTCCCTTAAATTGCATTCTGCCTTTATTTAACCCACTCTGAAAATAGAAGTTTCGGTTTTGAAATTCACGCCCAGTTCAGGCACGAAGTAATTTGGCACCCCTAGTGCGGGAGTGAGATGAGGCTAAATTTTTTATGATCCTTGTTGCTGCTTAATTCCACTCAGGCCTGATTTCCTTCCACAACTAAGTGACATTTTATTAACTCTTTGTCAAAATTATTGCCTAATTTCTGTTTGGGAAGAGAGCGTTGGTGACAAGCGTCTCACAAAATTCACGTTTTTGACATTCTAAACACATTTTTTTTATTTTAAGAGCTATGGAAAAAATGTGCGAACTTCGCTCAAAGTCAACTGATACGAAACAGCTGATTCAGCTGAAAATCAATTATTATCGATTGTTTCTACTGGCAAGCGCAATAAGCGTGTCTTCGATAGAGGAATCGGCTTTACCGTTTTGCGCCGTGTTTGGTAGCTTTAGTAAAGTCAGTGGAATCAATGCTAAAGCAAATTCACGAAGTGAGTTATTAGCACGAAAACGACCCTAAAATTCGCTATTATCACGCACAAACTAAAGCTTTTTTTTATCCAGCCTTGCGCTGTGTAGTAATGTCAGCCACAGGACAACGGAACACCTTCTGCCCCATGTTATAATCACACGAAACTTGAGTAATAAAATTATTTTCGACGACACCTCAGTTCAGGGGAGTGGTTATTACTGCCGTTATTGCATCTTTGATGGTGAAAACTCGTTTGGGGGTAAATGGATTGCGCTTTGCCGCTAAGAGATGCTTTTTGCTGACAATAGCTCCCTGCTCAAACCAATTCTTTCGCCAAGAAATGGGCTTTACATCTGAATTTTGGAAAGTTTAAATGAATGCGAATTTAAACTGCACACAGAAACCAATATTCGTGGTAACTATCTACATCACTGATGGTGATATTTGCGTGATCTACAATACGATCGATGGAAACACTGATGTTTCTTGAGCGTTTGACCAGGAAAACCTACTGACTAGCATCAATTTATGCTCATGGTATCATCAGAGTTTGAGGTTCGATGATGACCTTGAATTGTAGGGGGTGCAACGGATGCTGACCCCACAACTGCACCTGAATGTTACGGTATTTTAGTGGGCGGCGTATTTTAAGACGTCCGACATAGGAATTATGTTCAAACAATAGAAACTAGTTTCGCAGTAGCAGTTAGACACAGACTCCGGTTCTAATGCGTTGAAATGGAACCAGCTCTTCCGAAATTCACGAATAGGCACGCAGAGCAATGGGAACCTGGGATGTTGCAACCTGAATCGACAAGATGATGATGATATTAATGGCAAATACACATTCTCCCTCGCACCTTTAAATTCTCGCTAAGACATCTGACCTGCTGTCTCAAATTACCATTTTCAGAGTTATTGTTATGCTAATTATTTGGCTTCTTCACTTGCATGACTACAATACAACTAGTTTCTAGCATGCGTGTGTAAAACTTTTGCCTGATCCCTTAGCATTCCGAGTTTTTATAAGTATGCGAATACTTGCCGTGGTATTTTTAGGCGCCCCCTGTTGTTTTACTGCACCGGTTCGATCGGCGGGCGCCAGTTCGAATTTGTTTACCAAAAGAGCCAGAGGACATCAGAACACTTCGCGTTACAGCGTATTTATTCTACAAAGTAATTTCTAATTCACGTTTATCGTGTTAGGGTGATTTAACCGAGAATGATTTTTGTTCCCATAGCTGTGGCAAATGGTTTCCCCTCGTTAATCTTAGTTCTGCAATTCTGACTCAAAATTCTGGTTTGAAAAAAGCAAAATCGCTAGTCAGCGTCTAGACAGACCACTCTAACCTTTGATATGTAGTGAATCTCGCCACTTCACCACGGTTCACACATGACCGACTTTCACGTTTAATTGGCCCCCGAGGATGGCCGAATGAGTCACCTCAACTCCAATGTCTAGTCCCGGCCGTCTGTTGTGCCTGCAGTTAATGCTCAACGACTACAACTCCGTCTTTAGTCCTCGAATGCTGGAAGTCGTAGCCAGTCACGAGCTTTCAACGACAAACCGGAAGCACCAGCCAATAAGAAATCGATTAAGTCGAAATAAACATCGAAGTTCTGGACAGTGAGGTATGCTCATGAGTACGTCTGAACCGGGAGCATTATTCGCCAACTGGACTCGAAGTAAATTACCTTCTGGCACGTTGCGGTGGACAGGTAGATCACCGTGGGTATCACAATGGATCCCACTGTTTGCTTGATAGGTGGATTTAGGCGACCGTGGGAATTTCCCGAAAAGACTGCGAATGCCATTCGCCAAATATGATTGCCAAATCACTTCGACGCGATCACACTTCACTTTTTGTGCAAGCCTGAAGTAATTTGTTTAAATTAGGCAAAAAGCACCAAGGACCAACGATCAAACCAGATTATTGGTACACAAGCCGTTGGGGGAGATTCCGCCAGCGCGACTTTAACCCTAGGCGAAACTCTGGTTCGCTTTTTTTGGCTACGAGTATAGCAACTTTTCACTTTAACTCGATTTAATGTTACTCCAACCAAACAAACTTCAAATATACCATTTTGAAGGAGTGATGAAAACGAGGAATTGCGTAATCCGCACTAAATGGGTGTCAAACTCGCGTCCTTCAAGCCAATAAAGTGGACACTCTAAAAGTGCGTTGACATGGCAACGAAGCAAACTTTTTAGGCGTCTTTTCGACTGAAGATAGCAGAAATTTAATTCAGATTGTGACATCTTAGACATGATATCACCATATAAATAGTCTACCGGTGAAAATTTGCCCCAAACCACAGCAAAGCATTGTTTTATTACAGTCAAATAACGGGGAATATTTGCTACTTCTGACTAAACAGTATTTCATCTAACAAAGAAATTTAATGATAACCCAACGCAGTAATTCATACGCCCAATCCACATTACCACAAGGCCTTACTTAAGAAGGGCAATTACAAGGCTCAGCTACTTGTATGGGAATTGACAAAGAAGGCAAGAATGTCGCCACCAACTCAACGAAAGCTGATTTTCATGGTTCTCAGATAACAGCGATTGACAGGGTTAAAAACCGGTAACCTTTACTAACGAGCCCAAATTCGGTGAAAGGGTTATTAATGCAATTCCGAGCGGCTTTACGAATATTTGTGAAATTTCCCAATCAAATCAAGTCCTCATTTCAACATTCCAAGAGGTGGTCAAACGGCTGGTGTTCTCACAACGATTATCCAAACAAGAACTGTGTCTTTAACTATCAAAAAACAACCAGAAACGACATTTCTTCGGTGCACCACAGATGGGAATGA
>UXSR01001001.1:0-12715 GCA_900604375.1 Mesocestoides corti | reverse complement strand
TGATCGCCACACTTTCGTTAGCACGTGAAAAGACTTCCACAGTTGTACTCAGACAAAACACGCAGAGTCAGCGCCTCCCCCATTTAATGCAATGCAAGGCATGAATTGGTGCAGCGAGCGTCCGCTGTCTCAGTCAAATGCCGAGAGAATACGGCCGCATGGCCTACATTTATACGATGTGGGATAACTTGAGTGCAGATATGAGAAAATGGTGCACTCAGAGGTGCATGGACCAGTAGGAAGGTGGAAGGGGAAATGAACATGAAAGTTGATTTGTAATACCCTCAGTTGACAGTGGCAATGGAAATTTGTAAATATCCTGGAAGATGTAGTCTTGGGGATGGTGAATCCCTATCACCTATCAGCCAGACTTCGTAGTCTAGGCATTCGCGATTGCCTAAACATGGGGAAAAACAGGTGAGTAATTGGAATGCCTGGTATTAGTAATCGCTAACTCATTCTCTGTTCAATTTAAGACAAGCTACTTGTCATGAATCGTGCTTATTCAACCCCTTAATCCGATCACTCCATGTCGCCAGCCGCACGAATCCTCAACTCCCCTTCATTAGCACGCGAATTTATCTTCGAGCATCCCCACACCTAGGTCTCGATTTTAGCGCAAGTATGACTCACACATCCGAGCTATAAATACACAAGCGCAATCTTCACACACGACACAACGACACCACAGTGATGGAGCTCTGAAGTTAACGGTTGTGTCCACGTCCTCCCTTATCTTTTTCTTCACCGCGGGTATAAGGCAAGTGTAATTGAGCGAGGGTTAATTCCGTAGCCCCAGCGTGGTTCAACACCACATGCTGGGGCCCAAAGCATACTTTTCACATTAGCGAATATCTTGGATTGCCAAATATCTACTGCTAGTTTGTGCTAGTGAAACCGGATTCTGGTGTATAAGGCTTCAGATTCAACGCAAACAACTTGAAAAATTTCGGCATGAGCTCTCAGGTAGTAAGCACGTGTCTGGTAGGAAGTATGAGTGGAAAAATTGACTTTCACTGCCATTGTATTAACCTTCACGTGTTTACGCTAAAAGGCAGTCATGGTATAAGCTGGTGGAAATTAATGCCTGTAGGAAGTGTGTGGGTAAAATGAGGTTAGGGGATGTTTTGCCACAAGGAAAACTTCCTACTCAGTCGCTGCATCACGCCTCCAGCTGGTGGAACATATTTGTTGCATTGAGGTCATAAACCAGTAGTTGGTGGAACATAAAACTGATCACTGCACTGCCAACAACGTGGATCTTGTTTCCCAAGTTTACAGCCCACATGCACCGACAGTCATTCGAAGTCAGTTGAGAGGTAATGGGATATCGTGGGCTTACCATCGGAAGAAACGCCCACACTTCACGTGATTTAGTCCAGAATTAGTTTTCAACCAATTAAAATATTTACTTCTACCGGCCTTTACTATCTATTTTGGAAGGTTTACGAAATGGGTGAAAAAAGATGAGATTGACAGGGAACTGTTATGCTTGTTGAGGGCAGCGGCATGTTGTCTTGAACCAGGCCGGCGCCACTGTGTCAATCTTGGCCAATTAGACTACCCTGAGTGCCGGCAAAGATGAAGAAGAACGGGGAGGTCAAGGCACAACCGTTTACTGGACAACTCAACGAAGTCGTTTTGTTGTTTGCGTGGATTAGATGCAGTGCTTGACTCATGTGGTTTGCTGTCTGGTACAGTTGAGTGGACTTGTAAAAATACAGACGCCTGAATGGTCACATGGATGAATCGGGACATGCAGAGGAGCGAATGAGCAGGCGAGCTCTCGTGACTGATGGACAAGCCGTAAAAAGAGGGTCGTGTGTGTAAGGCTGCGACCACTGGGTTATTGGGCGTGAATCAACAAGATTCACTACACGCGGATCCCGAGTTAACAGTAGGAACACCTTGTCTGGCAAGTCAAAGGCTTCTCAGAAATAGGGAAGACTAGCGCTTTCGTGGAGGGCTTTAATACCTGTGCCAAGGGTTCGAGTACAAGATTCGGCCAAAGCGGAATTTGTGGAAGAGGTCAAGTGAATGCTCAGATATGCCCGCCTGGCCAGTCTGAGGTCGATAATTTGAGCAAATAACAATGAGGAATGAATTGTTGGTGTGAACAGAACTTGAGTGAATGGACTTCATAAATCACATTGTCAATGCAATTGTCTTAGGGAATGGTGACATCCATGTCTGTTGCCTCTTTGATTCAGGAGTTAGATGTTAAACGACCGAATTTATCACAGCTACTATGAGATTGTTTTGGTTAAGTTAGTTTTGTTATTGGAGCTGTCGGACAGAGCTGTTCATTACAAGGCCACAATTCAGGTGTTATTTCAAATAGTGATAACTGATGAACAGGGTTCTTGCGCATCCAAAATTGATTAGCAACCGAATCACTAAAAATTAACGACTCCATAAGACGATGCGTAAAGTTGATTTGCCAAGGGCAGTACCGAATTCACGGAATTAGTTAGCGTATGTGTAATCTGTAGCAGCGTTCTTCGTCTTACCAGATATGTCAAATGACAAAAGGAATGACTGCATCCAAGTGAATTGCCTTTACCAACACTATTTCATGCAAGCAGTAGCCCCTCCTGTTTGGAAATGCATGGACTCATGATTTCTCCATTATTAATGCAAATCATTTCACTTCCCAGAAACTCTGGAACAGCAAATTGATATTGAAACGCAACTGGTGAGGTGTGTATCTGTGACAGTGATGCGTTTGGCTAGTAATTTCTATTTAGCCTCACTAATGACCACCAACGTCGCCCCACATGCATTGTCTGTGCATAATCTTCAGCTGAGTCAGTGCTCAGTTTAGACCAGCTCGATTCTAACATTACAATAGCCTTCCATTCTTTACCATTAACTGATTTGCGTCTTATTCCACATCGTATATAAGTAAGTTATGTGAACGTAGCCAACGAGACAATGGACGCTCGCTGCACGAATTCATGCCTCGCACTGCATTAGGCTGGGGAGGCGCTGACTCTGCGTGTTTTGTCTGAGTACAACTGTGGAAGTCTTTTCACGTGCTAACGAAAGTGTGGCGATCACCCACGCAGTTTATTTTGGCCCTGTGTTTCGGGAAAACAGATGCAAAAACATCAATGCTGCAAATATGCTTCACTAGCTGAAGGCGTGATGAAACGACTGAGTCTGAGGTTTCTCATGCTTCAAAACATCTTACAACCTATTTTTAACCACTCACTGTCTACAAGCATTATTTCCCTACTGTTTATTCCAAAGCTGGATTTGAGCGTAAACAAGTGAAGGTTACTCCCGTAAATGATGAAGGCCGTTTTCGTCTTTCATACTTGCTACCTGACATGTGGTTACCACTTGAAAACTCGTGTCGAAGTTTACCAGATCCACTGGGTTAAGTAAGCCTCTTCACAACTAAGCGACAGTCTTACAAATTCGGTTTCATTAGCAAAACCAACCAGTAGATTTAAAGAGCTGGTTGCAAGGCACATTCGAAGATAACAATGGCTTGTTCGTGCAGTGAAACTGCCAATAAGATTGTCGTATCCGTTTTTAGCATCATCGTCTTGGTGAGTTCGAAGTTGTATCGAGTAAATTGTTAATTGCCTAGTTTTTCGGAGCAGTATGGCTGTTCTTCGGAGTCTTTCTGGTGGTGATGGCTTCGCGAGCGGAGAGTGCAATTCCCACGGGCTCCTTTGTGTTCATCATTGTGGCTGGAATTGTGGTTGTGGCCATCGCTGTTCTCGGCTTCATCGGAGCATGGAAGAGAAATAGATGCATGCTGCTTACAGTAAGCCTAGACTTGGCATTCCACCTGTTCCTTAGTTTGCAACATTGGCTGGAATTTTGTTCGTCATTGAGTTGATCGCTGCAGTTATTGTATTTGTCACTCAAGCACAGGTAGGTTAGAGGAGAGTTGTGAAGCTTAACATGGCATTTCAGTTTGTTCGTCTGCTTGGTTTCGCACTTCAACAACAAATCTCAGCTATTGAGGATTCCAGTCCAGATCCAGCTGGAGATGACTTCATGCAAGCGTTGGATAAGTTGCAAGAAACGGTAAGAATTTGTACTTGGATTACTAAAGCATTAAATGTAGCTGAAGTGCTGTGGCGGAGTCAGCGCGAGTGACTGGAAGACAGTTCCTGCATCGTGTTGTGCAAGTGGAATGAAAGGCTGCAAGGATCCATATTCGGTGGTAAGTAATGCCACATCGTGTCTATCCTACTGCATGCATCGCTGATTTCTGTGACACACAGATAGATGGGATATTTTCACGGTATTTTCTGAGAAGACACGTTCAGCTATCTCATTCGCTTAGGTAACACTGGATAACTAACATCATGGGTAAGATGTTCATCGGGTCGTTCACGAATGTAAGAGGCAACAAACATGGCGCAAGACGTGGTGTTTAATCCACCGATTCTGCTGTCACTGAATCCACATGTGCCGCTAATCGAGCAAGGTTTCTCATAAAAACCATGAATGTAGCCATTCATTTGCTGCTGCAGGATGTCTTTGTCCCTGTCATTCCTTAATAATGCCACGTATGTTGACGGCTAATTTCATGTCAAATTTGACCCCGATTGTGTCAATTCGCTGTGATGGCACGTGAAATGCAATTAATGGGTGACGCTTTGTGCAAATTCATATTCATCCGGCACTGTTTCATTCGATTCGATTGCATAGTCATTCCATGGAAGCTCCACCCCCAAACAGTAACTGACCAGTGCATAAAAGCCGCCAGTTAATTACAAACGTTTTCTGCTTTGATAAGCTGTGTCAGCAACCAAACAGTTTACGACTTGACTAACCCATAAGTACAGGCATTTCATGTTATATTTTATCATCATGGCACATCACGGCTCTTTACTGAAAAAAGCGAGACATCGCAGAAGTACAACATCCATGTTGCAAGCTTTGGCAAATTGACGGCACGTGTTAACTGTGCCGCAACGTAGCTGTGATCAGTAGGGTCTTGTGCCGTTTGACAATCACAGTTACACGCTGAGTAATTTCGATATCTATTCGATGTGCATTTAGGGCTGTGCAGAGGCAGCGTTTGACCTCTTCAAGGGCTACTTCCTGGCTTCTGGCATCATCACCATTCTGTTGTGCATTGTCGAATTGACGGCTGTCATTTGCGCCTGCGTCTTGGCACACCAATACAAGACCTACAATGAAGTCTAATTCAACTGCTCTATTCTATGTGTGTTTCTGTGATCTCCATGACTGTAATCTTTTTCGTCACTTAATCTCACTTGTGTGTTACCTCTTGCTTCTTACTTGCGTGTTGCGATTGCTGAATTAATCTTCTAGACGCCAAATAAGCGACGAGTTGCACTGATGCCAACACAGGCCATTGGGTCACCTCGAGCCAGGTGGTTGCACATTGCGCCTCCACTGACTCCACTATCTTGATTGGTTACCTAGGTAATGTGCTAGTTGAATCTACAAGCCATAAATATTTAGCACTGGCAGCAGGTCTAAAAAATCACCGCATTCAAATCCATCTTGTTGAATAATCTAACGTCAGTTGCGTAGGTCAAATAAGGTTATCATCCTGAGGCATTGGAATAGGATCTATTTTAGTGTTGGGTATGTGAATTGAGCAGAGTTTGAATCCGATTTTATGAACTCGCATGTAAATCCAAACACTCTAGTTGTGTCAATGAGAATGCTGCAATTTGTTTAGCAAATTAGTGTGAACTGTTGTTGACATGAGCAATCGCATATCTTCGTGAGTTCTTGGGACCCCTGATGAAGGTGGCGTTGTGTCTGAGAATGCGCCAATCGTGTTGATGTTTATGAGTCATCTCCGTCCACTATGGATGTCTGAGGTTGAATGAACCAGCGACTGTTTCAAATTAGTTGACGTTATTTTGCTGACATGTGCTGTGGGATCAATGCAATAAATCTGGTAAACTGTTTGATGTTAATCTGAGACAGAATGACTGCACACTTTCTTATACGGGCTACTGATTTCTTCAGGTTTACTGTAACGGCATCGTGATAAAAATGAAAACCCGATACACCAGAAAACGGAACTACCTGGTAAGTTTAATGTCTGGTGTGCAGTTGTTAAACGTAAGCTAAAAATCACTGCTTCCTGCCGAGACTATTTGCGTGAGTGACCACTGTTTAAATACCTGATGGTGTCCAAGACTCATTCCGTTTGCATTTACTGCTGTTACTGGACGCTTTTCGTCCACTCACTCAACACCCTCAGTCACACACTTGGCTGGCGTGGCGCTAATGCACTGTCCTGTCCTCTGTCGCCTCTAGTTACGTGGCTGTGCTACAAATGCGTTTCTCCAGCCACTACATGAACAGATTTTCACTTGACCGGTCTTCTTGTATCTACGTGTTTGCTCTTCGGGGGCTTTTTTGCAATTGTGGTGGACTGACAGCCACCTAGCGTGAGTTATGTGTGCATCTTGGCCCGAGTGCATTAATGACTCAAGTCTTTTGTTATTGGCTTCTGCTAGTAGTCGCATGTTGCTTCATTCAACCTTGTATACACCGACATCGTCCTTGCTAGGGTGTATTTTGCTTCATAGAGGGGTACAAACTTTAGCCCACACTATGGAGGTCTGTCAGCTAGTGTTCAGATGACTCGATGATTACTTTTCGAGTGAATGACAATCTGCACTGCGTGTATCTGCAATGGCTAACCATTTAGAGCCACATCTGCTACTATTGAATTCATTTAATCCAACAAGGGAGGTGTCATTCAGAAGTGTTTGTGACAGGCTTCTGTGATGAGTTAACGGTTATCGCCGACATTCCCACAAACACAGAAGTAAAGCAGCAATGGATTTCGTCAGTTGAATTTTGAAATGTACAGACATAAGCTGAATTGCTATGAAAGGAATTGGTGGCTGCACAGCTATTTTGAAGCCTCGGGTGCTGATATGATTTTTCCGTCCTACAAAATGCATATTTTATGAGCAGAATTACTGAGCTCGCAATCAGCAGCAACCTGATCTTCATTTGGACAATAATTTAGATAATTACACTCATTTTATTATTTGACGCGTAAAAAGAAATCATGATTCCTCGGGTGCAGCACCACTTGAATAGTTCAAACTAGCTGTGATTTAATTTAACTTAGGCAAATATGCATAAGCATTCCGAGTGTTCTGGGATTTCGCTATTGTCCACGTTTATGGGATTTCTCTTGTGATTAAATATGCTGGTGACACAAATGACATGTGTAAAGATATCAGGGTTCTTAATTAACACCTTTATGTTACAACGTGTAGTATGGCGCCGTCTCAGGGCGCAGACACAATGGACCACGCAAGACTCAGCCAATTCTCTGTCTCTTTTCGTTCCAATGGCATGTAAGGAAGATAAGCAGCTAACCAGAGAAGGACACGAATGAAATGCAGTATATAATACGCGGCGTGGCCAGCGTGGTAGACTCGGATGGGCGGCGCCTGGTGTACGGTCCTGGCTTGCGATTGGTCAATAAAGCCTTGTCTGTTCTACCAGTATTCTTCACACTAGGGCTCGGGTATTCTACAAATGGTCTTCCTTCAGCCATGACCGGGCTATAATATTGACCAACTCGTATCCTTACTTACAGTTCAAGGACGTTTGCAGCCAATTGCACTGGAAAATGTTGCTCGTGGTAATTTGCCTATTAAGAAATTTTCCGTTTAGTTGTTCATGGGCCGTTTCGGTTCTGCGAAGCATTAATTGGGCGAGCTACTGATCTCATAATGAGCAGCAACTTGATTTCCACTTGTGCTTTCATTCAGTGAAGTTGCACACGTTCTATGATTTGGCGTTGGTAATTTCTGACTTCAAATATGTCTGAATGAAAAAAGAGACTTAGGCTAACCAGGAATCATCGGTGGGAGATGCTTGTTGAAGCCAGTACATTGTGCATCAAATCAATCGAGTCTTGCCTAATTAACATTAAGGAGGTTGCGCTTCAGTTATGCAATTCCGGAATCATGATGAACCATGTAACGAAATTGCTCTTGAGTAGAGCAGACAGCTAGCCTGTGGCTGGAGTCACATCTTCAAATTACGTCGGCTTTATTCAACTCTGGCAAACCCAAGTGCACGCAGTGTACAAACTCACCTCAAACTTGATGACACGTAATGTGACATCCCAAAAATGCCACACACGCGAATAGTTTCGGTGGATAAAATTAGTGATGGTTAACATGAGAAACCACAACTTGCGTGTTTTGGCTCCAAGGAAAACTGCAATTTGCACAGCATAGGCATCTCAAAGCTGATATTATGAAAAATCATTACGAGGAATATCGAAATCACGCTCACCGCTCGATAGCATCACCCCAACCAGGTGTCTGTGTGTGTGGATGGATGCGAGTGGGTGGCAGGCGACTTCAAACAGCAACCAATAGACTATGGGTGAGTCAATGCTAGAATCACTAGTCGCTCAGTCGAGGTGGCCGGCAGTCTACTACAAAAGGGCTTGCAATTTGACGCGAATGCCTCTATAACTTCAATCCACTTGAATATGAAATAGACTTAAGCTTGTCAAAGCATATCAATGAAGATATGAGTTTCAACCAGTGCATTGCGTATCACACCGGAACAATGTACTACTCACCATTCTAGTGTTCGTAACTAACACTTGGTATCTGAGCTCTTGAACGTTAAGGAGGTTCGGCTTTGGTTACCAATGATCATGTCAGCAGGAGGTGATGATCCACAATTATGGAACCAAGTGACGCGCCAGATGAAATCGCTCTTTAGTAGTACGTCGATTCAAAATAAATTAGGCAAATATGCACACGTGCATGCAGACTAAAATTAAATCAACCTTGATGATTCGCTCTGGAGTATCCCAAAAATGACACACATTCAATTAATTTTAAAGATAAAAAAGTAATGGTTTTTCGGCGAATGGAATTCGAGCTTGCATTATTTGGCTAAAAGAAACTGCAACATGCATGTATGAGGCCTCTTTTGGCTCAATCAGAAGCTGAAGTCTTCACAAACAATGCCACCTGCGTGTTAGCTGTTGAGGATCCAGAACTCTCCAAGATGGCTCATCTCTGGTTTCCGTCATTGGTTACGCTAATTCGCCAATCTCGGCACGTCTGTGGGTGAGTCATCGAGCCTAGGTCACCCCTGACCTACATAAGAGTTCACATCCTGACAGATGACTCGTCCTCTGGCGGAGACGATGAAAGGTATCTACACGGGGTCTTGTCTTCTCTTGCATTAGCGTGGGAAGATCGGGTCTGGCTTCAGATAAGGGATCCGACTACCGGTTATCCAAGTGGGTGATGTCTTGTTTGCAGACAAACGTAATTAATTAGCAGGTGTCGGAAGAGAAGAAAAGGCATATGAAGAATATTGATTAATGTTTGCACAAAAAAAAGAGTATGTTATAGAGATATTAAACACAAATGCCAACTTCACACCAGTATTTCCTGTGCCAATTAGAGACGATTTAGTGCTTGCCACAGATTCATGTCTGCTCGACAAAGGCAAACTCACAATGCCACATCAATCCTGAGTCTGCACACAACGTGGCTGTGCATGAACACGGGCCTCATCTGCCGTGGTGTATGCAAGCGCTAATTCGATTTACGACTCACCTGAGCTAATGGTGTAAAATGCTCCACAGGCGGCAGTACTTGTGGTGAGTTGGTGCCTTTAACGTTAGTTAAAATATCGGTTGCGGTTGTGCTACTACCATTATTTCCAGCCAAAGAATAGCGCTCTCAATTTCGTCTTTAGACCTTGCTCTATATCAAAGAGTTTGCCGTATTCCGGGTTGTTCTATTCAATTGGAATCAGTAAGTCGTTCATTTAAACAATATCAAGTGTGTTCTGTCAACCTTTATTTCCACATAATTCATCTACAATATCCCACGACGTCGTTAAACATCAGAACCCGAATCGGTCTGATGAATTAACGTGCTTAACGTAAGCAGGTGCGTGGCGATTGATGTGGTGTACCAGGCGATTAGTATTTCGGTGAAGTATTTTGCAAACTTGCCGACTATCTACACTGCAAATAAAATTATCACCTCAAAATCTATTTATCCATTGGTTTTTAATGGCTCTGCTCAATCCTATCCTGTCGTGTTGATTCTCGTTCAAAAACCAGGTAATCACAGTCTCACACCCACGTCCCCCTTTTCATGGCGTGTACCTCAGTCCCGTGTGCTCGCCTGCCCGTTCACGTCTCTGCATCTACTAACGTTTCCCGCTTTGTATTTTTACAAGTCAACTCAACCGTATCAGTCAGCAAAACACACGAGTCATGTACTACATCTAATGCACGCAAACAACAAAACGACTTAGTTGAGTTGTTCAGTAAACGGTTGAGCCTTGACCTCTCCGATCTTCTTCATCTTTGCCGGTAATCAGGATAGTCTAATTGGCCAAGATTGACCCAGCGGCGCCGGCTTGGTTCAAGACAACATGCCGTTGCCTTCAACAAACATTAACAAACCGGGAAAAAACTTAACAGTTTCCCGTCAATCTCATCTTTTTTCACCCATTTCGTAAACGTTTCCAAATAGGTAATTAAGCCGGGAAAAGTATATATTTTTATTACTTGAAAACTATTTTTGGACTAATTCACGTGAGGTGTGGGCGTTTCTGCAGGTGGTAAACCTACGATATCGCATTACCTCGCAACTGACTTAGAATGACTGTCGGTGCATGTGTGCTGCAAACGTGGGAAACGAGATCCACGTTGTTGGCAATGAAGTGATCGGTTTTATGTTCCACCAACGATTTGCTCATGACCTCAATATAACAAACGTGCTCCAATAGCTGAAGGCGTGATGCAGCGACTGGGTAGGAAGTGTTCCTTGTGGCAAAACATCCCCTAACCTCTTTTTACCCACACACTTCCTACAGGCATCAATTTCCAACTGCTTATTCAATGGCTGCTTTTAGCGTTAAAATGTGCAGTTAAATACGGTGACTGTGAAAGCCGATATCTCCTTTCAGACGTTCTGCCAGACACGTGGTTACCACTTGAGGTCTCATGTCGAAGTTTTGCCAGTTGTCGGCTTGGAATCTGAAGCCTTATACACCAGAACCCGTGTTAACATGGCGGTTTCACTAGCACAAAATAGCAGTGGGTATTTGGCAATCCAAGATATTCGTTAATGCGAACAGTAGCTTGCCTCAAAGTGAACAGAGAATGAGTTAGCGACTGCTAGTTGCAGGCAAGTATTGTAATCAAAGATTCCAATTTCTCAACTGCTTTTCCCCATTGCCATTGCCTAAACTACGAAGTCCGGCTGATAATTGTTGGGGATTCAGCATCCCCAAGTCTGCAACTTCCAAGGTATTGACAAGTTTCTATTGCCACTATCAACTGAAAGTGTTGCAAATCACCGGCCTCATTCATATTCCCCTCCGCCTTCCTACAGGTCCATGCACCTGTGAGTGTACCATTTTCTCATATCCACACTCAACTTTGGAAACATCGTATAAAAGTAGGCCATGCGGATGTATTCTTTCGGCATTTGACTGAGACAGCGGACGCCCGCTGCACGAAGTCATGCCTTGCATTGCATTAGGTTGGGGAGGCGCTGACTGCGTGTTTTGTCTGAGTACCAGTGTCGAAGTCTTTTCACGCAGTGCATTTTGGCCCTGTGTTTCGGGAAAACAGATGCAATAACATCAATGCTGCGAATATGCTTCACTAGCTGAAGGCGTGAAGAAACGACTGAGTCGGTGGTTTCTCATGCTTCAAAATATCTTATAACCTATTTTTACCCACACACTGTCTACAAGCATTATTTTACTACTGTTTATTCCAATGCTGTCTTCAAATTTCGTTTTCACTAGCACAACCAACCAGTGAGTCTTTGGCGATACACAATATGTAGTAATTAGAAAAACCTTGTTTTATATAAGTAAAGCATATCATTTCGTATCTCCAGATACTCTGGAATAACGAATTGGCAATAACGTGGCCTGGTAATTTCAACCTGACCCCGCTAATGACCACCAATGTCGCTTAACATGCGGCGTCTGTGCAAATTGAGGCAATGCATAATCGGCAGCTTAGTCAGTTCTCACTTTAGGCAAACTCTACTCTCTTATCACAATGGCCTCGCTTTCGCTGCCTTTTACTGATTTGCGTCTTCTTAAGCACAATTCGGGAAAGGAGTTCGAACTGATTCAGTTATAACCAAAAGCAGGATGATGGAAAAGAGCAGGTTAGAGTAAATGTAGCGTATATTTTTGTTTGTGTTTTTTTTAAAAAAGCCAATTTGTTAAAGTAGTTGCTTTAATTTGTGCAGCTACGTACCAACTGTTGCTACAAAACGAACGATTTCCATAGCAGCAATCTGCCATTCTTGTTGGGATTGATTTTGCACATTGACTAGTCAATTAGGTGTGAGATACGAACCAAGTTTTTCGAAGGGCAAACTTTTCAAGAGGTAATCTTTACTAGTCGGTGACTTTACATTCCACTTTGTCGCACAAGTCACAATGCCCCAGTTACCTCGAGGAAGTGATGGCTACCACAATACCCACGCGAGATGTTTTCAAGCACTTCCTTGAGTGCTCTCACCAATCATGTGAGAAAGTCAGGCCACTCGATAATCTTGAGCTAACTTCACGTAAAGACGTTCTTTCAGAGATTGAATGTCTAATGTTTCCATTTAAACTGAGCCACATGTAGTCCATGGACTTGTCTTCCATGTTTCTGGACAGGCTGTGAAGGCGTTGGTCGTCTTAAAATCAGCAGTTATATCGCCAC
>UXSR01001000.1:0-12739 GCA_900604375.1 Mesocestoides corti | reverse complement strand
GGCGAGCATTCTCTTCTTCGACGGCATATCTGGCACCATCAGCTTTCGAAGAAACACGACTTCTGGAATCACTTGGGGATGCGGAGCTGCGCGATGCGACTTGGCGTCTGCTGTGTTTTGCAGACTCGACGGGTGACGTCTTCTTGGGACTAGGTTTCGCAACTGACGATCCTTCCAAGTCAGACACATTACTTCTCTCCGACACAGATGGGGCTTCTTTACCGAAGGCACGTTCAAGGGATTTTCGGCCTGTAGACTCGACTTCACCTGACCCTCCTTTCGCCGATTTAGGCGATGACGGCTGTGCAAGACTGGACCCGGCCGATGCCGACTTCACGGAATCAATACGCCCGCTCACTGATTCCCGACTTCCTTCCGATAAGGCCAACGCCTCGTCTTCAATTGAGGACTTTATGGAATCAACTATGGAAGACGCACGACTTCCGGAATCGCCAGACGAAGCCGCTTGGTGTGAACTCTTTTTGGCAGCTTCAATCACAGGAGTCGGCTGTTTGTCTAAATCACTACGCAATGACTTGTGACAGCTGGAAGAAGCAGCAGACACAGACAGTCCTTCTCCAATAGGCGGGCGAGCATTCTCTTCTTCGACGGCATATCTGGCACCATCAGCTTTCGAAGAAACACGACTTCTGGAATCACTTGGGGATTCAGAGCTACTCGATGCGACTTGGCATCTGCTGTGTTTTGCAGACTCAGCGGGTGACGTCTTCTTCTGACTAGGTTTCGCAACTGACGATCCATCCATTTCAGACACCCTACTCCTCTCTGACACAGATAGCGCTTCGTTAGTCAGGGCACGATCAAAGGATTTTTGGCCTGTAGACGCAAGACTTCCAGACTCGACTTCACCTGACCTTCCTTTCGCCGATTTAAGCGGTGACGAATGTGCAAAACTAGACACGGCCGATACCGACTTCACGGAATCAAGACGCCCGCTCAACGAATCGGAACACTGATCTTTAACAGGCGTGGAAGTACTGTGTGCCGCAATGGCAGATTTGATTGAATTGGCGTCGAAAGAAGCACGACTTCCAGAGACACTGGACAAGACGGACCTACTGGGTGACGAGGAATCAAGATTTCCGTCCACTGAACCCGTTTGCTGCACTTCAGGAGTTGCTTTGATGGACTGCGTTCTTGTTGGCGGTTGACTACTGGAGTCTGTGAACGCGTCGGAACTGTACGTGGCAGTTGGACCTGAAGACGCAGAATGTTTGCTCAAATCCTTCGACGATGCCCGTCGAAGACTAGACGTGGCAGCAGATGCAGCCGAAGTCAGCCCCACGGAATCCAGCCGATCGCTCGCTGAATCTGAGGACTTGCTCTTTTCAGAAATCTGAGGATCTTCCACCTCAACGACAACTTCAACGGAGTCGGTTCTGGTGGAAGCTCTACCTCCGGAAGCACTGCAAAAGCCAGACTTTCCAGGAGACGTTGGCTGTTTTCTTAGGTTCTGTTTGAGACTAGACTCGGTCGATTTCACAGAATCAACACGCTTGCTCAGCGAAGCTGAATCTTCGTGTTTTCCCGATTTGTTATGGATTGCAGATTTGATGGAATCAACTTTGGACGACGTTCGACTTCCGGAATCTGTAGAGGAGCCACGACGTAGTTGACGGACACTGCCCATCGCAGACTTAATAACGGGCGCAGACAGTTTATTCAAATTCCTGAACGAAGTATGGAGAATGCTGGACGTTGTGATGGACGCAGCCGCAGAGACAGGCCCGAGCGAGTCCGAGGATTGACTCTCCTCCCTGACAACAGACTCGACAGATTCAGCTCTAGAAGCCTGCCCTGTCGCAGAGGTATTGAGCGATCTGGTACTTTGGACAGACGACGATTGACAAGCCCTTATTTGACCACTAAGGCGTTCGATTACTTCATTGCAGAGCTGAAATGGCAAACGAAAAAAATTGAGGCATTAGATGACACGCACACACAGTAGGAGACACCAGCAGGCGCAAACTAGAGCCCACCTTCTTGTGCTGGAGCAGAGTTTGCTCCAAGCGCACCAGACGGTCCTTGTGGGCGTGCTGGCATTGCTCTTCGATGAGGGCCAGCAAGGCCTGCTGCTCGCGCAATTTCGCGGTCAAGCAGGTGACTAGTGAGGCAGTTGTGTCGTCGTCGCCGACGCCGCCTGTTCCATCCGAAACCGAGGGCGGAGAGAGGGCGCACACACGCTGTCTGGATCCCTGTCGAATGCGAGATGCCGACGAGATGGAGGAGGCTGTCGAGACGTCCTCGGGTGACGCCACAGACTGCGGAGACAGCTGGCTGTTGGCAGTGATGGAAGGATCCGCCGACGCAGACGGCGAGTGGTCTACAACAACCTCTCTGATTAGTCTAGACACCAGAACCACGTGACTTCAGGTTAGATCAAGAAGAGAGAACCTGGGGAGGGTAGATCTGCGGCTGGTGCAGAAGTGCTCAGAGACAACGGGATGGCACGCGCCTCACTTCCAGACTTCGGCAGTGACGAGGATGCAACAGGCGTGGAAGTTGACGCGCACGCTGCCCCATCGAAGTCCTCCAACACGCTTGGGGATCGGGACGTGGATGAGGCCACTTCGCGTGTTGCCACAGTCTCGTGAAAGGTTGCCTGCGCAGCGGCGTCGGCAGTGATGGGGGACGTCTGACGGTCCGACTTCTCCGGTGATGACTCCACGGTGGAGATTTTCGGACGAAGAGTTTCGTCTAGTCTGCAAAGACAAAACACCCAACTGACGGATAGGCGGCCTTGTCCGGCTAACTGTGTCTGGGATAAGAGAGAGCAAGTAGTGTTCCACAAAAGTTGCCGATGCGCTCAAACAAGGCGTCACCTTTGTCATCAACATCACCATCGACGCGTCAGCAACTGTTCGCTTACCTTTGATCGCTTTTTTCGCCAGAAACAGACGACACTGTCGGCGATGCAGGAGTCGGGAGGAGGTTAGCACCGCTTTTGATGGCCTTGCTGAAGACTTCCAAGGGTCGACGATGTGGATGTGGACGTGTAAGTGCCTGGGGGCGAAGAAGAAGGTAGTGTGAAAAGCCCACTTACAATTCAACATGAGCAAATACAATCAGCGAGAACAAGCGGGACCACCCCCCCCCCCAACTAACCTCGATTGCCTTCGATTCGAGGGCCTCGACTTTGCGCTCCTCACGGTCAAGTTTGGCGGCGTACTTGAGCAGCAGCTGAGCCTCCTGTCGACGCGCGTTCAGCTCGCAGGCGCGTTTCTTTAAGATGCTACAAGACGCAAAAACACACACAAAACAAAAAACTAACAGAGCTACGAATTGCCACGCGCTAAGCACCGACAGCAATAAATGATCAACACGCTTCGATCACTGCTGACTTCTGATCACGAGCGACGTGATCGCACAGACCACACGTTGATTGGCCATCGCACGAAGTTGAGCAGAGCTACTCAAAGCGCGGTGTGCAAAAAAAGCACTCCATCGGCGACGAATTCGAACTCGGTGCAATAGTGTGTAGCGTAACGAGGATTAAACAGACATTCACACGATAGGTTGGACGGCAATCAGGGCAGACGTCTGCACGCAGAATTTAGCTGTCACACACTAACTCCAGGCAGAATTGGTAGTTTCGGTGAGTAACGTGGTTAGACTAATTGTAAACTAAGACACCGTTCGTGTGAACGCCGACACAATAGGTCCAACGGCCGCTGGCATCAACCACGTAATAGCATGTCTACTAACACGTATTCAGTAGGTGGTTTGTTTTTATTTTGCACCAGAATGAAGTAAAACGGATCGCCTACCAATTGAACCTATCCGACTTGAGCTCCATAATGTCACCCAGTGCAGTAGATCGCTCCAGATTCGACGGTGTGTACGGCGTGATGCTCATTTCGTGCCCCAGTGCTTTGGTGTTTGGCGGTCTCAGGTGGGTGGTGGCGGTGGCTGCGTCGCCGTAAGGTGTCAGCTGGAGTGGCGGAGGACGCGGCGAATGATCCAAAGAGTTGATGGAGATGTGGTGACTCAAGCTCGTGGTGGTGGCGACGGAGAGGACGTCGTCTGGGACGGTTGTAGGCGAGGAGCACGCTAAGATACACAAAAAACGGAGATCACTAAACAGAGGGATTGTCTGGCGCACAAAACAACTCTGGAAGGTGGCCTTACTCGAAGACACTGGCGGTTCTGTGGAGGCGAGAGGCAAGTGGTTGTCGTTTGATGACTTAAAAGGTGGCACAATGGTTGTGGAGTGACTTCGCGTCACCACTTCTGTAAAGACAATAGGCGAGACGGCGGTATGCTAAAACGAAGACAAACAGTCATTGGTTGCCCTTCCAACGCCAGTGAGCCGCACCACATGCTATAAAACTCACCGTGAATTCCTTTTTTATTTGTTCGACACGTGATGGAAGAAGAGGAGCATGGCCGTTGTTGGGGTTGTGGAAGTAGCCAGCCTAGAAGTGGATTATAAAATTTAGAATATTTTTTCTACTCAAAATTAACTAGTAGCATGTCATGGGTTAATCGCACGCGGTGTACCTGAGCCAGTTGGTAAATACTGAGGCCCTCGGTCTGGGCCTGTGAGATTTGCCGCGTCATCTCCATCCCGTTGATGTGCTGCTCGGAGGCAGCTAGCGCATCGTATCGATGGAACTCTGCGGCGAGACTAAGTCCAAGTGCTGTCGGGGCTAGACGAGAAGCTTGTGGCTGATGGTTGGTTTGGCCTTGAATAAGATTCTGTAGCTTTGACTCACGGATATCGCGCTGGCGGTATGTCAAAGGCAACTCACTCTCCAATTGCGTCGAGGTGGTACACTGTCAGAAAAAAAGCGTTACTTAAATGTGCTCAGTAGGCAGTGCGTCGAGTTCACTGTTGGAAGAGACCTACCTCACCAGCACTGGGAAGCGATGATGCGGCGTCACTGGTCTTATCCTCCTCTTCGTCCAGTGTGCCCGATATCGCCGACGACGAGGCCAGCGGAATCATGTCTGACGTAAGAATGTCATCCTTGTCGTCAATGTCACACGTCTTTTCACCGTCAAGACTCACGGTGTCGACGCTGGTCTGTAGATAATGACGACGTTCCGTTCTTGAAGGTACCAACGGCTGCGTATTAGGCTTGTCCAACCTACAGCAACCAAATTACAGGGTAATTTCGTGATTAGACAGTCGTGGAGGTTCAAGAAGGCAGACTTACGCATCACCGCATGGTCGAGCTAGCTGGAACTGCTTCTGCTTGCACACCGACATAAATCTGAGCGGGTCGTGTTGAGAAAACAGCAGGCCCTCCGGCTTGATTGGGCGTCCGCGCTTCAACTCACTTTCGACGCATTTGTAGGGTTCACTTGGCGACGACAGCTGGTCTAGTGGCTGTGCATTCGCAAGAAGACGCTTCGTGCGTGGTAGAACGGAGATCTACAATTAAAGGGAGCGTTGAACTTCCACAGGAGTGGATATATTTATCTAGAAAGGCTGTCTTGGACGCACCTGTTCGTCGGTTGTCGTGGAGGCGCGACACCAAGGTGGGTTCGTGAGGTGTTCCCCGTTGACAACTGGAAGTGGTTCCACATCGTCGACGTAGGAATTGACCACTGAGACGTCGTCTGAACTGCTGGTGGAGGCAGCGTCCTCAGTGTGGCCTGATTTCGAGGGGGAGAAAAAAAAATATACCAACCACGTAATCCACACACACACACACAGAAAAAGACGAAAACGAGGGGAAACAAGAAACCCACCAACACCGACGCCAACGTCTTCTCCGAGATGAACGAGTCTCCGCGCACGGCTAGCGCACAGACGAGCCTGCAGGCGCGCCTGCTCGCTCCGGAAGTCCTCACGGTCTAGAAGCGACGGCGTTGTGTTCACCGCTTTGAAAACGCGCTGCTCCACAGTCGTGATGGTCGCGGCGTGACGAGCATCCGCGTCTCGGGCTGCGGGTCTAGCAGCACATCGGGGGAGGGAGGAAAGGGGAGAGGAAGCATACGTAAGATGGCGATAGATAAACACGACATCAAGCGATCACCCGATAACTGCTCGAAAGTCGACGTGAGGCGACAACAGCACGCAAACGAGGGGGGCGAGGGGGTGTCACAGCAAGCAATTAGATCTAATTTTTTGGTGGGGAGGGGGATACGGGGTGCAAATCGACGCCGCGACTTCGCAACTCGAAAAATTGTGAGAAAACAAAAGAAGAGACGGCGTGGTGGTTATGTCACAGGATGGGTTAGCACTCAGAAGCAGGCCGATGTTAAAGTCACTGCAGCATAATAACTCACCCATCTGGTTGATTCTATGTAGGTTTGTGGAAATGTGTGCAAAACGAATTAGAAGCACAACGACGCCGCAATTAAACGCAAACAGTCAAAATCAGAGGGCTGGCTCTTAATGACCACGAATTTGGATGTCCATTCAAGACAACAACAGACCTTCGACAGTGGAACCCCGAGTGAGACAGGCAAAAAATAAGCTTTGCCTTTTTAGTATTGACTGTTTGCGTGGAGATATCGGGCCTTTACAAAGAAATTGGCCTCATGGGATATTTGCTAAAGATGGCTCTTTAGAACAACTAAGTTATCGATCTCTGCGTCGAATCTATGAGAGTTCGTGGTTGTATGAAATGCCAACTGAAGGTACATTGACAGTAAGCACACACGCAAACACTCCCCGTGGGACTGTGATCTTGTAGACGATCTCCGAGTTTCGTCTCTGTCAAATTTATCTAGAAGGTCAGCATCGCATGGCACGGTAGATTATCCACAGAAGTTTTGAATGTCGTACAGAAACACGTGTGACATGCAGGAAAATTTGAGAAGCAAAGTCGGCCACAAGAGGACAAGTAAACTAAGGCGTGTGTGGAATTTCTTTAGTGTCTGGATTTGCACGTCAACCTAACTGTGCCATGATCTGCTAGAATTAACGTTTTACATTTTATATGATCACGCATGTAACTGCTGACATTTCAACCCAAGGATTCTCCTTCAGCAGGCATCCAGTGAACAAAAATCGACGTCTTAACGTGTCCAGGTGTGAAATGTCGCCTTTTAAGGTTTCGAATGAAAACTGCGGTGGCTTACCCCTGGGAGAGAGTAGGTCGTGGACCCCCACGATTGTTCAGCTGTGAGATTCGTTGAGGACTACCGCCGACGACGCGTCGGTTCGGTTTGGTGGTCTGGCTCTTCGATGGAAGGCCTGTGCAGGAAAAGAGAGAGGCGAAAAGGTCAATCACAAGTAGACCAATCGTTGTCGTTGTAACCAAAATGGCATTGGGGTCAGCATGCTGCCAGACTCACTGTTAGACACGATGGCAGCTCTCGGCCTGGTGGAGAAGCTGCTCCTGTCGAAGGCGTTGGATAGCGTAGTAGGGTATGGCTGGCGGAAGCACGCGTCTGTGCGTATTTGGTTGTACACGGATTGGGTGGCAGACGCGGACAGGGTGAGAGGGCGTGTTTGCTGAACTACACACGAACCCCCTAAACAATGGACACGAAGCACAAATCATATTCTAGCCCAATAAACCATCGTGAGCGCGCCAAAGAGAGAGTATAGGCGTAGTCATGGAAACAGACAAGCCACCATCACCGATACGAGAGGTAAAACACGACTCCCCGTGCACCAAACTCACTTAATGTTGGTCGAGCTGGAGGCGCCGGTGCGTGGCTTTTCGGCGGTTTATTTGCGGTTTTCAGGGGACGGCGTTCCACCTCACCCTGACGTTCCCGGTGGTTCAGCTCGTCATCCTCTGCTAGGAGTTGAGTTGCACGCACCACACACTCCATCGGCATGGCGTCAACGGGAGCAGCGTCTGAGGGCTTGATGGAATCGCGTTTATTCTACAACACACAACCACAAAACACCATGCGACGGTCGTAATTTTTTTGGCATGAAATAGCTGCCTTGTGGGTGCAAGTTATTTGTGGTGCCTAAGTGTGTGAAAATACAACCATGCTACCAGATTTGATGTGTCCGATCGCTCTAGTAGCCACAACAATTTACATGGAAGAAGCTTTGTCTAGCAGTTCAAAGCATTGGGAACACGGCAGCGGAGTTTGGTATGACCACCGTACCTGAGATGAAAGTGATTGGTGCTTTTTCAGCGACTGCGAGCGTTTAGCAGCCAGCTTGGCGGCCTCAGCAGTTGCAGCCAAGTTTTCGGCTATTCGCAAACGTCGCTCGCGTTCGTTTTGTTCTGCGAGTCTGCGGGCCTCGGCACGAGCCCTCTTCTGTTGTCTTACCAAGTCCTGCAGATCCGCACGGTCCTCATAAGAGGATATGAGGATTTTCCCGTTTGTAGGGGACTTTGCATGGACATCTGCGAAGGCGCGAAAAGGAAGTGTGAGACGAAACTTTGAGCGGATTAAGTTATTGTTGGGTGTCTTTTGTCAACTAACCTCCACGAAAGCTCACAGGGTAGTCGCGCTTAACTGCACTTTGGCGTAGATTGTTTAACGACTCAGAAACTGAGGGATTGGATTCGCACACGGTATTTTCTAATTCTAAGGTGATAAATTGTGGCTGCGGATTATTGGGACAATACGAAAACGGGCATATACTGGCAAATGCATACCATCAGAGTCTTCCTCGCGAAGACGATCGGCAATAAGTCTCTGAAGAGTTGGATTATGGGAACGCCGCCACGACGATGTGGTGGCAACTGTTGCTGGATGGTCTGAATGAGACTTGGCAACAGTCCCGAGTATTTTTGGTTTTTTAGAATTTTGGTCTAAACCGCTAGAGGCCGACTCATAACGAGCCATAAAGCAGGTTTCTGCTAATAAAAAATAGACGATAATGCAATTATACAGACGTGGCTAAGTAAACAATGAAAGACCGCATGTGTAATGGTAAAAATTCTCCACTGGACATGAAGTCATAACACCACCTAACAATTATAACCATAAACACGAGAATGACCAGCATTTGTATTAACATTTTCTGTGTAAGTGGACACAAGCTTCAGTTAAATGAATGTAACTATGACCCTGTTTAGTGCTTAGTCTTCCTTTACGCATTTAAGCGTCAGGTCACACAAAGCCTAAAAGAGAAAGTTGGTTGAGGTACTCCTTATGGTTTAACTAGGTTATAGCAATTTAGAGTCACGCATTTTTCCCTTTTCCTGTGGATGACTAAAAGCTGCATATGAGACTATGACAAAATCTGCTGGTCAAAATCGAAAATTGACAAGGCCTTTTATTGCGAGAACAGCGACTAGTTTGTAGACATCGAGTACGAAATCTGTCGCCAAACGTATATCGGAAACAAGGCAAATGATTACTAGATACGGCCCGATAGCACGATGCTTACATAGGGATTTTCATCAATACCTTGGTTACCTTTAGACATTATCGCGCAACGACTAAATACATGTAGGATGTTTGGATCTGCAGGAGATTTGGGTGTGGTAAAGCCATTTGAAGAACCAACAAAACCAGAAAGCCACAAAAATACAAAATTGAAGTAAGAAATAAAGAGGGACATACCTCTTTCGTTCATAGCGTCTTGTGACGGAATGGGCGACCTAGGACGACCAAGCATCACCTAGACTATGATTGGTCGTAGGGGAGCAACGGATTCTTTAAAACACATAAGTGACAATTAAGGTTTTTGTAAAATTTGGGGATCAGTAAAAAATACAAATACATTAATATAATATGAAGACATTAAAACGCTTTATTGCTGTTTAATAATTTTTTTTAAATTTTTAATGTTTTTGTTTATGAATTTCCTAGGTACATCAGTGTCTGAAGTGCAAAATTATGTGTATATATTCCACAAGATTCCCTAGTTGCACTTTAAAAACGATTCTTAATTTAAGGGGCTTAGCAGATAAATCTAAGCTGGCCGGATGGCGCTAATATTTCACTTAGGATATTAACTAAGTAGCTTTTCACTTTGGAGGCTGTTTTTGGGTCATTTATGTGGCTGTTTCTGGATCGATAACTGACGGTTATTGGCTCCGAAAATAAGTTTTTGACCGAATTCATTTTCTATTTGTCTCTACTAACTTTCAATCCCAAAAATTGGACAGACAACTTATGTCATGTGAATTGTTGTAAAAACGGCTTTTTTTCTGGCACTCCACAAATAGGGTAAAACCATGGATAACCGCAAATTTAGCTTACATGCATATAGCACTCTTTTGCTGTTATACCATTGATTCATTTTCGAACTCTTTGATGCTTACAAGTAGTATAATTTTTAATTAAAAATCATAACTCAAACTATTAGGTAAATATATAGCGAGAAGCCTAGAGATTAAATAAAAGGAACATCTTCAATCATTTTTTTCTATCACTTTACCATAAGTATTTTGTTACAAAATTATGCTTGAATCAACGTTGAAATTTAAACCTCGAAACGATATAATTGCGACTTAGTTCCTTGCTAGGCTGCCTATAACAGTTTGCAGTTAAACAAACGTAGAGTATAATCAAGAGTAAATCGTGTTCTTTGTTGTAAAATATAAACTAGGTTTACGGAAATTTTATAAGCTGACTTAAGTTCTAGTTTGTCGCTTAATTGGAGATATTTGTAATTGGGTACACTAGAACAACCCAAAACAACTTCAAGGTTAAAGACACGTCTGCAATCTCAAATTAACAGTTTGACAAGTTTGAGCCCTTTCGCTGCTATGCTGCTTAAGTTTACAACACCGTGAAGTTGTCGTTGTAAGTCAGGAATGTCATTTACCCTACCTACACAAGTATTTGTCCACCACCAATTCACTGCTCAATGACTCCTGATTTAAACGATTTCACGAAAAATTAAATGCAGCAAACAAATTCAAATTACAAGCAGTGAATTAATTATAATAAACGAAAAGGTGATTAGATGTTAAAAATAGCAAATTTCGCGCGAGGCACAGATGGTCACAGTCCGTTCAAGGACCGACCAGAGCAACAAGCATTTTCCTGTAGTCTCCTGAAGTGTCATCCTCAATCGCCTTCACCAGCGGCTTGTTGTACTTCCTCATGTAGGCGTCTTTCACGTCCTGAAGGTCAATCTAGAAGCGAACGGATTAAAGGGAAGTGAGAGTGAGCATGCGTAGTGACTACAACAAATCCATGACCGTTCCAAACGGTCCATCCCGAAGCCATACCTCACAACGGCCGAGAACCAACCGAATGAGCATCTCGTCACGTGTTCCAAGGCCTGCCATAGAATCGTGGAACCATTCAGCAAGTAGATCATTCTTGTCCTCAGCAAAACGGACTAAATAAAAAAGTTAAGAATGAGCAACAATATATTTGAAAAACTAGGATGACACAACGTCCCCAATGAAATAACATGAGTTTGTGACTGATCAGATGATCCACTTGGTCGGTTGCTTATTAATAAGCCCCACGACACGTCACCCACCATAAATTCACGACTCACTGTTGATATTACATAGTTTTGAGCAGCACTAAGAAGAGTAAGGAGGCGATTTTCCCAGGAAACCTTTAGCTAAAACAGACGGCGCTAGCTACATAGTAAAATCACCTACATTCTTGAATCTTGCATAAAAACATCGGTCAAATACCAGCTTAGTCAACGACAACAACACTTCATTCCAACAACTTCATTTACGCTCTACATGGATGCTTCACAACCAATCCAAACAAAACAGACATTACACCGTGAAATACACTGCTGCAAATACCGCCATAGACACCACAGCATCTTAACGAGATCAACTCCTTAACCACTGAAAAAACAAACTCACATTTCATTAAACCGATTTAGTACAAGCATTACTCACCAATCGAAACCATCGTTCTCTCATAGTAACCCGATGTCTCCCTCTGAATAGCCTTCACTAGACTTTTGCCGTATTTCTGCAACATTAAAAGTTACCTCGATTAAGACGACAGTTAACTACATTTCAACATCAGAGGAAGTAAAAAACCAAACCTTTCCATAGCACTCGGAGATTGCCTTTATCTGGCAGAAACTTCTCTGTGTGAGTATCCTAGTAAACACGGCTTCCTCCGTTCCACAACGTCTAAAATAATTTTTGAAACACTCGTTAAAAATGTTCGAGAAAGAAATGTCACTAGAAGCAGATAGGTAATATGGTGAACTACATGATACGAAAATTGGTGTCGTAACAATCATTGTTTGGTACGTGTTTAAAATAAAAAATCTGCCGGTGTTACTGAAGTTTTAATCAAATTTCAGTGATAAGCGACCTCCTCCTGCAGATCAGTCGTGTGTATTCGAGGCTAACGACAACCAATCAACTGACTTGTAGTTCTCAAATCAAGCCCTTTTCATCCAATCAAATACTTCTTACATAAGGTGGGCTCTGGTCTCAACCACCAACAAGGAATGCACCAACGAATCCAAAACATAGGTGATGACGAGTTAACTAGCAAAATCATTAGGCACGTACTTTTCTCCGGCCGCGTAAAGTTCATCGGCGTCAGTTTGAGCCCGAGCCACGTCGACTGGGGCGTTCTCCTCGCGACAACCCTGCATCAGGGCAACCAGGATCTTCTCAAAGTCTCCGCTTGTGTCCCCACGAATGTCATCCTCCAGTTTTCGATTGAAATCTAGCAATGAAACAACCCTGATTGAGGATTCAGGCTGTGAGGTCAAATAAAGTTACAATACACGCTAGGACAATTCCTTTCAGCAGTAATCTTTTACCTGCCAGGATGAAAATCTCATGCGCTTCATTGAGAGCATCAACGGGAGACTGTACCACGACATACTCATCCAAACCACGAACTCAACTCACACTATCCTCATTACCTAAACACACTCTGAGTTCGTGTT